>UXGC01000406.1:0-122798 GCA_900480045.1 Eurytoma adleriae
AAATGATGATCAAGACGAACCAATATTGATGATAAGTAAAAGTGCCGACGTTTCGACGTTTTTATTAATTATAACGTTTTATTAATTATAAGCCCTGATGAGAACGTTATAATTAATAAAAACATCGAAACATCGGCACTTTTACTTATCATCAATATTGGTTCGTCTTGATCATCATTTTACCTTAAAATTTAATCGCAATTGCTTTTAAAATAAAGAATTACAAATTAATTTTTGCGTTACTGAATTAGAGGGAATTCGTCTTTTTTTGCTCACTTAAACTAAATCGCCCCATGGTCTTATAATTACGGTTTATAATTTACTTAAAGCTCGTCTGTCGCCAGGTGGAGTCTGCAGCGTCTCTCCCGAAGATGGATTTGTTGTCTTAGTATTATATGTAAACCATATTAAGACTTGGACGGTTAATCGTTGTAATCAAATATTGCTAAAATTGATTTACGTCATTTATTAATCATAACAGCTGAAGCCACATTTATACATCTTTTTATAAAGCGTTTAATCCTTGGAAAAACTTATAATTGCCAATTACGTATTAATACGATAAAAAGAAAATCGCCAAAAGATGTCGATTTTATCAATTACTCGAAAACAAAAGTAGCTTAACCCAAACGCATCGGAAGTTACCGAAACTGAAGTATCCTCAGTGCACTCCTGCGCGAGTACCCGTCAATTTTAAATAAGTTAACAAGCAAATGCAAGCACCTCGCAGTTTCCCCGGCTCCCTTCAGAAATCTCCGAAGATTTTAATGAATCTCCCTTGTTTCTCTCTCTCTCTCTCAGCAGCTCGGAAATATCACTAATTGATCCACACCCCCGGGGCCTCTGCGAATAATAGAAATAACGGCTCGCGATCGGAGCCTCGCCCGCGGGCGCGGGATGCACTTTTGCGTACGTGCAGCATGCCTCCCGGAGAAATTGCAAAAGTGAGCGAATGACCCGCGCGCAGCGGAGGTGGCGGGGCGTCTTTGGAGGGAGCGCCGCTGCACTCGGCTTAGGTGCAGCGACAGAGAGAGAGAGAGAGGGAGGAAGGGAGAGAGTCGAGAGAGACGCGGGGCAAGGCGACGATTGGTCGCCGGCGCGCCCCTACCCCTCGCGCACGTGGGCGTACATGCACACGTGCAGTCTGGCAAAGGGGTTACTGTACCGGCGGCGAGGGGTGGCTCTCCGCGCCGCAGTCATTCTCTTCTCTCCTTTCCCTCTTTTCCCTTTGTTTACCTTGGGCCGATCATTAAAATGGCCGCCGTATCGGGGCGCGCTCATTGGCCGACGTGCCTTGTTCTCCCTGCCCCCGCCGCCGTCTCTCTCGCACTCTCCCCCCATAGTCCCTCTCTCTCTCTCTATCCCTCGCTGACTCTCGCGTCATTGCTCCCTTTCTCGAGCAGTGCACTTACTGCACATACCCTCTCTCTCGCTCCCGTCGCACGCATTATACAGAACGTGCTCATCGTCGCGGAATTTGTCGCTGCGCGAGCTCGCACCTACGGTGTCATTTCTCCTTTCTTTAATATATGAGTAATTCCGCGAGAAATATATGTGCGTCACTTGGGGAGTAAAGTTGGCGTCGAAAATTTTGTCAGGCCTGGATGTATAGCTCTTCTGTGCAGCTTTTATGGGAGAGAAAAATTACTGTGTGTGGTATAATTATTTTTTATCCGATGTTTTGGTGGCGTGCATCGTCACGTCGATCACAGACCGACTAATTTGCTGATTCAACTAATTGCATTGCGTTCCCCAGCGCAGCCTTTGCCACATCAAATATTTTTCATCCCTTGAGGGCTCAGACTTGCGTTTGATGTATAAAATGTGCGTAATCAATTTTATTTTGATTAAATTTTAAGTAAAATAACTACACTGTAACCCAAAAAGTTTATAATAATATTGTTACGTAATTGAGGTTGCTATCGTTAATCCGAATTGAGCTAAACTTTGTACTCATAATTTTGTATGCAGAATTAAATTTGTTTAACCCTTAGACTATCGGAAAATCAAAATATAGACGCGTCGAGTAATCGAGACATTGTAAGATCTCAATTTTCCACATATATTAATTAAGACATCATCAACACTTAAGAGCTTTTTATATAAGGAGCTTAAAGCTCTAAAAGACAAACAAAGATCAATTATAATTAGCAAAAAATCTATACCCACATTCATCCGCATATGTACTCAAAACTTTCCCAAGCATCCAATTTTTATAAACCCTTGAATGGTCCCAAGTACTAAAGACCAGCGAAAAGCTTCGTCGGTAACGTTTTTACTCAAGCTCGGTGACTGTGCGGTAAAATCGCGAACGAACTTATTACCGCGATAGGGCACAAAAGAAAATGATCGCACAATTATTCACAAAGCAATTTGGCACAAAGCGAGTAAAAAAATAAAGATGAAGGGGGAGAGAGCGCGACGCGCGTGCACGGCACTCGGGGGGGGCTTTCTTGCGGCGGCTCGGACTGCGTCGCGCGCCCGAGTGCGCGTACGCGCGCGGCTCACAATGGGGCTCGCGAGCAGGCTCCTCCTCCAATTCGTACTCTCTCGCCCGTTTTCATTCGCCTCATTTTCCCCGCCGCGCGAGTTCTCACCTCGCCCCGCGCGCAAAAAGCTCAAAGGGACTTTTCTTCGCGACGGTACTATAAGATGTGTATATGTATATGTATATGTGTGTGCCGATGCGACGATGTGCTTAAGTAACGCGAGGGGTTCCATTGTCCGGTGACCGGATTAAGCGACGTCGAGGGAAATTTTTTCCTTCTCGATAAAGCGCATGCGTGCGCTTTTGCGCCGGACAGGTGACGGACGTTTTTCATTCGATTATCCTCCTTTTATTTTGGGAATGATCGCCGGGAAATGGGAAGTTATTGGGAGATCGTGTCCCCACCGGAAACTCCGCTTCGTCCCGTTTTCATTTTTTTTTTTCTAATTTTTTAATGGATTCCGTTTTACGAATTGACAGTCGCCCCGTTAGGATTCACGCGGCTTTCGAAAAAAGTACCGGTCCGCTCGGACGGGAAAGATTAGCGTCTGAAAATATGAAAGAAATCACTTTTAAACAGATCGGAATTGATTAAGTGAAAATAGATTTTTTTTAGATAGCAATGGGTGAATAAATGAATATTTTTCGTCCTTTGAAGGAAATTTATAACTCTTAAATCGTAATAAATCTAGTTAAAGTCGCTTCCAAAAGAATAAAATAACGTAGAAAAACGTCAATCACAATGTATTTATAAAAATGACCGCACTTTATTATACCTTTTCAAACTCCGATCCGCTACACGAAATGTGGATTATAATAAAAATAGCCCGGTGCCGCGGAGCTTCAAAAAAAGCGCTTCGCGGGTTAATTCGGGTGATTACTTATTTGCCTTCGCAAAATTCATCGCAATTTTCGTCTTCTTACAAGATAAGCAAATTATCTCCCTATACCGTGCAATATGTTATACATTGTCGGGGATAAGTACAGCCCGCTCAAAGATAAAAAAAAAGAATAAAGAGAGAAAAAGAAAAGAAAGGAGAGAGAGGAAGACCCTTTCGGAATCCGGTAAAACGTAAAGCGGGCGAGCCGGAGAGGCAAAGCCGAAAAAAAGCCGTACATGTTAAGAGGCGCTCGCGCGTACGAAACTTACACTTTTCCCAAGCCGCGGCGGCAGCCCCCATTCACCGGCGGAACAATCGCGGCAATTAAGCAATAAGCCCCGAAGCCGTTCAAGAAAACGCGCGCGCGCGCGTTCATAGCCGAAAAAAAAGGAGGAACGAAGGCGAGGGAGAGAGAGAGAGTAAAGGGGATTGTTTCCCAAATTGAGGGCTGGCCGGGCGATCGACTCCGGCCCGAATTCGGGGAATGCGATCGGCTTACAATAGTAGAGGCGGACACGAGGAGGCACGGCCCGCCGGGCGAATTAAATCGAACGTGTCCCCCGTGGTTTAAGCGGCGCGCGCGGACGGCCGAATCGCACCCCGGCCCGGGCGATTCCGGGGGCGGCGATTTCTCGTCCTTCGCGAGCCAGGATTTTCTGCCGGTCCCCGCGGAGAGTTGCCGAATGCTGGGGAGATTTTGAATCGCCGCGGGACGCGTTGCACCTTCTCGTTACCTTGATTCGGGGATGGGGTATTCCAAAGTTTCATTGTCTCGGGTGTCTGTTTTTTCGTGTCTGAACTGCATAGGAACGGCTGGTACTACTGATAGATAGGAACAGCTGTTACTACTGATTTTGGATAGAGCAGACTGAAGTTTATTTATTGTGTTCCTATAGACTATGGCATTATTGAAAAATTGCAATATTTTCTTGTAAAATTTAAAAGAAACTAAAGTAAATTTCATAATAAACTATATTTTTTGCAGTAAAAGTTCAATAAAATTGATCTGAGAGTCGTGGACTATCGGAATTTTTCTTCACACATTTACTCATTGAGTAACACACAATACAAATTTAAAGTAAATGTGAACAAAAAAACACCCTCAAACTTTAAACTATGCAATACAACGTGGTCTGTGATTATTTAATAATTAAATTAATTATCTATAAATTTTCGAGAAACTAATTACTTATAAATAAGAATTTCAGTACAAGGAACCTCAAATTTAAAGGACATTAAGTGTAAATAAATACTTTTATAAAATGACCCTGTCACTGAGTGATATTGTACATTTAACCAACAAAAAAAAAACTTTTTATTATCGGAAATTAATTACGCAAAAGATTCAAGATCCCGATAATGGCGTAAGAATTATTTTCTTATTTGTTACTTGCTCAATCAAAGCTGACTTTATCAGATACTTCGAACGATTATCTAAGTAAGCGCGAGCAATGTGCTAACGTGTTGCCTATTGCATTCCTCGGACGTCAGTGCGTTAAGCATGTATACCCGCTTGTCGATCGAATTAAAAGAGGCCCCGCGCGCGCGCGCGTTTCAAAATAAATAATAACGCAACGCGCACCAGCCGTACACTTCGGTTCTAAAATTCTAATTCCGCTCCTCAAAAAATAAACCCAACGCACGAGCAGCCCCCGTGTTTCGCCTTCCTAAACGGGATAAATGCTAATTCCCCCGGTAGCATAAAGGATCAGGCGCAGCGCTGGAAAAACGATGTCGCCCGCGGAGCAGCCTGAAATCGCACGGAAAAAAAAAATAAAACACCCGCAAGTAGATAAATACAAGAGCGAAGGGAAGGAAAAAAAAAGTACTTGGACGCTTAGGTATTCACCCGCGAAGCGAGCAAATGGTACGGACGAATGCCGAGCGCCGTCGGGCGAAGTAGAACGAAGATTGATAGAACAAGGGGAGAGAGAATATGGAGAAGCGAGGTAGCAAGAAGTAGGTATATACCCGCTAGCCGCCGGCGGAGAGGAGGACGAAGACGAAGAGCCGCGGGGAGAAAAGAAGCGAGACGAACTGTCATCGGTGGCAATACATCGTCGCCTTTGCGGCTCCCGCACACCTTCCTGCGCGCGCGAACACGTGTTAGCCAACAACAGGTCCCCGCGCACACTCTCACACCCCCGGGGCAGGTATACTCGCGGCGAAATCGACCGAGCGGTCCGCCCGCCGAAAAATAAGGGAAAAAAAGAATGAAAAAAAAAGAAGGAGAGCGCGAAACCAGAGACATAGGCGAAGGAGGACAAAGCGGCGCGGGGGAGCGGCTAACGCGAGGCGAAGCCGCTGCACCGGAGGAATCCGCCGCGCGATCCCGCCGGGCGACAACGACGGGCCCCGAAAAATCCGCCGCCCGGCAAAATTAGTAGCGTCGGCCGAACAAAAGTCCGGGCGGCTTTATCGCGCGCGAAATTTCCATACGGAAGAATGGGAGCGAGCTTTTCGGCCGGATGATTTTATTGCGGATCGCGGGGCCCGTGTACCCGTCGTACTCCTCCGCGCGAATCGACTGCTCCCCGGGGCCTTTGTTTCCTCCCCGGGTACCGTGTACAGTTACGTAGGCTTTCTTTTTTTTTTCTTGTCTCTTCTTTTCTTTAAATTTAAACGGCGGGGCGTCGTTTACGCGGGATAATGCGAGCCGTTACCGCGCGCTGTAAACTTGTCGCGGTATTATGCCGAATTTCAATATATTAATCGATAAGGAGATTACGCGCGGGAAAAGCTGCGCGCGCGAGTGTTTATCGTTGTTTGCGCGCTTTGAGCAATTTTCGCGCTGCGCTCGCAAAACGCGATGTTTATCGCGCGCCCCGGATAATTTCCGAATATAATGCGGGGGCATTCGTAAATTCGAGATCGAATATCATTATTGCCCTCGATTATGTATGGTGCGCCTCTATTTTAACAGCCGGCGGATTCGCTAAATCGGCAGTAAGCCTGGACGGTACTCGCTCGGGGCGAGATGAAATTTGTCGGGAAACGGGATGCGAAGAAAAAAGAATGAAACTTTTTGAAAAGAGATTTGATTTTGGAGATTCTTGCCATAATTTGAGAAATCTTAATATCTGGATCCTCGATATGAAAAAAACGAGAAACTCGACGATATTCGAAATTTTTGCTCGCTTGCAAGATTCTTTTAATTTTCTTAAAAAAGTTGCACATATAAAAAAAAAAAATATTGTTCGTCGCAGCAGAAAAGCACACGATTTATTACGCCATAAGATTTACAGTAAATAGTTTTCGTAACAAATAACGCACGCACGAAATATGTAAATTTTAACAGACAGAATTTTAATACACAAAACACATTCAAATTGGTTTTAAACTGTAAATTTATTATTTAAAAACCTTAGCGATTTATTTAATGAAATAGATTTTCATACCGTTTTTTTTCATAAAATATTATTTAAAAAAAATACCGATTTATTTAATAAAATAGATTTTATGAAAGTACTGCATTTCTTTCAGAGTAATTTACGAGAAATTTGAAAATATACATGAACAAATTCAAATAATAAATCAAAATAAATTGGATTTTTTCTGTATTCTCGAAAAACTTTAGATTCTCTCTTATACTCGAGACTTTTTTATCGCATCAAGAGTCTTGTATAAGCACAGGATTCCGCAAAAAATCGAGATTGTCAATGTGCCTCGAGAAATTCTTAGCGACGAGATTTTTTCCATCGAAACGAGACGAGAAAATCTCAAAGTTTTTCTCGTCGGCGCAACGAGCGCTAAAAATAAAGTGCCCTTGCGATTCTTCAATTCAGTGATCTAGTTTGAAATCGACGTCTCTCGCTCCGTCGAATGAAAGTATAATTTAATGCCATTGTGCAAGAAAAAAGCAAGACCGAAGGGAAAAAATCCGGGAAAAAATGCGCGTTTATTACGCCACGGCCGCGCGAAATCCTTTTTCTCTAACTTTCCATCATTCCCCGGGATACGCAGACAATTAAAATTTCCGCGCGTTCCTTTTAAACCGCGCGTGCGCAGGTGTACATCGCACAATAAACCCAGTTTTTTTTTTTTTCAAATCGCCCGTTTCGCAACGGAGTACCCCCGAGTATTTTTTTATCCGCTCGCGCGCGTTCGCTTTCCTGTATTAAATTCCAATTAAACGCTCGGCGCGGCAACGGGGCCAAGGCTGCCCGCGGAATCTATATCCCGACGAGAGGCGATCGTTTGGGCAATTGGGCCCTCCCAGGCCCGCGCGATTCAATTCGCTCGTGTTTATAATGTCTTTTCTGGGGGAGATCGCTTTAATAGCGAGGCCCCATTAAACAAGCGCGGAGGCGCAATAAACGCGGTTTTACCGTTAGCTTCTTCGTTATTAATAATCGGCGGGCGCGGACCAATCGGCCGTCTCGAATTTGACGACGGCAAACTCGTTTGCCGGACCGCGGAATAATTAACGTCGGATTTGGTAAATAGGGAGATACGTCACGACACGTGGAATTATTTAACGACGCGCTTTTTGCGATGACTGTGGTTTTTTTTCCTCCTCTTTGTTGCTCGGTGATGAGTAACCGGCGCGATTTTTCATACTTTGCGTTATTTCTAATGCGTCGCTCGGCGCTTATATGGGAGGCATTAGTATGATAATTACACGAGGTTGCTCTTCTTTACACTTGTAAAAAAGAAGCAAATTAATGTTAATAAATGCTAATCGCAAGAGTGATTATAGTTCCCTCTACGAGGTTTGCAAACAAATTTACATCTGCCGAAAAAAAAATTTTGATCGATTCGATATATAAAAGTAAGGCGATATTTAACGTTAACTAAAAAAAATTGTTAATCAGCATTCCAGAGGGCAGTCGATTGCTATCTTTACATTTTTATATTTACTTACTCTGAGAAGAAAAGTTAGAAAAAATTGTTATTTTTTAATCTAAGAGCGATCTACTCGATTTTTATAACAATAATTATTGAAAAGTTGTAATAGTTCATAGACATGTAACCTGAAAAAAAATAAATAAAAGACAGATGAAATAAATATTGTATTCAGTACATTTAGTTGGAAAAATATCAAGTTAATTTTAAAATGTAGAATTTACTTTTTAGAAACGTAAGATCGGCATGGTTTTTTTTTCTGTGAGAAATTTTAGTTTTTGCAAAACTATTTTTACTTTTTCTAACCGATTAAATTTGACTTTCACTTTACAATAATTATTATGAAAAGTAATATTAATTTTTCCCTTGTGGTCAAGTAGGCCGGCCTTTTAGTAATCCGTATAACACCTTCGCCTTACATTTCATCGAATCAAAAATTTCGTCTAATAAAAAAATCCTCGTCGAAATACGAATTATATTGTTCTCGAAAAGATCGTTCCAGCTTGATAAGCCGTCGGAAAGAGACTTCTCACGAATAAAACATATTTTCCACGCTGAAAGAAGCGTTTCAACGCTGGCGCAATTACAGAAGGGCCGCGTGCCGCGGCCGGTCTAGTTTTAATCCGAGAAAAAAAAAAAAATTATGACGAAGGAGAGGCAGAGAGAAAAAAAAGGAGGGAGAAAAAGAAGGCGAGGAACGAGGCGAGTCGTACCTGGAAGATCTAGGCCGGACAATGCATAAATCCATAATTTAGCCTGGTCGGGCCTAGGGAAACGTCGCTCGGCGCTCCGATAAATTAGTAACGGCCGCGGGAGCGACTATCGGCGTCCGAGAGACGCGGAGAAACGCACCGGGCGCGCGTAAATCACTTTGCGCGCGGAATTTATTGCGTCGCCGCCCTGACGGATTTGTACGAGATGCGCATGAGAAAACGCGCGCGGCGAAACGAAATCCGCGACCCGTAATTGACTCGGTGTCGCGGCGATTCTTTTGCCCGGCGAGAGGAAAAAAAAAAGTCGCTCGTATTTAGCGGGGAAATTTACGAGACGCGACGCGTATTAAGCGATCGCAGAAACTCGATTATCTCGGCAGCGGCTTTCGCGCATTTTTCGCGCTCGCTTTAATAAGCCGAAGTGTTAATAAGTTATTAAACGATAAATTTCGCGCGCTACAAAAGCCCCGGTGTCATAATTACGGGAAGGTTAATTCTCTAATATGCAATTTGATTGTGCGCTTGAAAAAGAATCGGCTGGGATTTTACGAGCGCGCTTGATTGATGATTATTAAAGAAAAATTAGAAACTGCGCCTGCGCGACTTTCTAATGATAAGCGATAAAGTGAAAAAAAAGCGTCGCCGAAGGCCGCGCGGATGACCGATCCCGTTTTAAAGACGCGCGCGCGATTCATCGCGCATTGTTATTATCTAATTCCCGAGTGGACGCGTCAGCGCGCTTATGAATTCCCCGGCAAAATTTATGCCCATTGTCTCTCTCCCGCCTCATTATACGCCGGTGACTTTCGAAACGACCGATTCATCAAAGGCGCGAAATTTCAGAAAGTAATTTGCCCGATCGCGATCGAATCGATCGATCATACGCGCACGTACCTACGTACAAAAGTTCGAGAAAAAGAACGGAAAAAAAGGAGCGCGTACGCGCGCACTCGGGGTATACTTTGTGTACTTACGAAAAAAAGAGCCGCGGCGACGCGTTTGCGCAATAATTCGGTGAAATACCCGCGGCCGGTTCATCGGCGGCGGCCCCCATGAAACTTTCATAGATTCGTTTCGTTATCCTTTCGAGACGGCGCGCGGCATTGTTGCGGCAACCGGTGAGCGGCGGCGGATAAGCGAAACGTCCGCGAGCGTCTCGCTCTCTTGGTGCATGCGCGCGAGCCGCAAGACTCCGCGCGGGCCTGGGCATTACGTGCGATAGGTATCGCGGATATTTGCACGTCTGACAGGCTTTTTTTTTTCTCGAGGTGCGCTGTTTGTTTCGCCAGGTTGGCGCGAACTTTTTTTTTTTTCGTCGACGGCAGCGGGTCCTTTCGTTTGTCCGAGCGTTGCGAAGTTTTTGCGAGAGGTGCACTGAGAAAACTGACCACCGATATGCTCGATGAAGAGTTGCTTTCACGCTCCGTTATTTCATATTAAACGGAACGCGGGCTTGTGTTTGAAGGGGTTTGTTGAACTTATTGTTTGCGAAACAACCGAGTTCTTGTGATATTGTTAGAGGTATTATAGAGTAACGTTTACTTTGTTATGCTTTAATTCATAATGTTGTAAGAAATCGTTATTATTTAACACTATATTTATGCTAATTAATTATTACTTTTTTTGTTACAGGTAAGTTCTGCATTCAGTTTATTAAATTTAAATAAATGATTTCATGATTCATCGTAGAATATCGGTAAGTAGTCTTATCTCTTTTTAACATTTTTAAAATGTAACTCCTCATGAATAAGATGAGCGTCGCTAGAACAAAAAACAGTATCATTTGGTCATAAAAAAATCATTAGGTGTACGATTTTTTGTTAAATACAATCGCGAAATTCCACAAAACTTTCGTTTTGGTCTAAAAATAATGATAGCAGGATGTTGTAAAACATTTAACATTTAAATATCCAATTATTTATAAATGGCGCCAAAATTTAAAATATCGAAATTAATATTTCAATTTAATTGAAAGGATTTTATGTTTGTTTAGAAACAGATTATTTATTCTAAATTTGTTTAAAAAATGAATACCACATCGATTTATTTTCTCACTTTAAAAACTATTTCATTTTTCTAATACCTCCATAAATAAGACACTTCGAAACCTTGGTATCTAACAAAAAAATATTTAACCAAGAAGGACTATCGAAACGTTTTAAAACAGCGACAATGCGTCTTGCAGCACTTTCAGGTACTTCAAAAGTTTTTAATTAAATAGCGTTTACAGAGGGGTGGATCCGGCGAAAAATCGATAAAACGCACTAACGCAGACATTTTCATTCGCGCCGACGGCCCGCAGTCTCTAACAATTTTTGTTAATCGTCAGTTTGCCGAGCTGAAACTCTTTGCCCTCTCTCTGCCTCCACTATTCTCGTTTCGTCAGTCTTTTTTACCGGGGCTTTTTCTCCGGGCCGCGTGTGCGTGTATGCGCCGCCGATGACTCGCGTATCTATTTCTCTTTGTTCTTCGGCGCTTTTTCCCTCCGACCCTCTCTCTCTTTCTCCTTGGAGCCGGCTCGCTTTTTTTTTTCTCCCCCGGCACCCCACCCCTCTTTATATCCACTTTCGTCTGTGTGTTCTCTATTTTTCGCTGCACTGTCCATTTTCTTTGCCCTGCCTTTCGTGTGTCTTTGTCCGCGCGCTTATTTCTAATACGCGCTACCTCTGTCTGTGTACATTTCTGCACTGCGCTCCAGAATTCGGGATTCGTCAAAAGTTTTTCCCCTTTCTTTTCTTTTATCAAGGGGAGGCCGGATTCTTCGTCTGCGCTGGGCTGCTTTCAAAAGAAGCTTCACTGTACCGAACGCCCGATATAATTTTTTCTCTGGTACTTTATCTTCGAAGGTTTTGATATAATTAAACGAGGAGTTTAGTCCAATCAATATGAAGTTTTAATCAATATGAAATCAATTTATAATAATCGATTTTTTCAAATTTATTAAATAATTTATATCATAAAATTTTTAAATTATCCGGAATCAGTTTTAAAATTTTTGCATTATTTATCGTATAGATATAAAGTTATCGCGCTCGTAACTCTTCGACTTGCGGTAAAACAAGTGCGCTTGGATTATAAGTTAATAAATCTGAATATTGTCGTAATGATTTGAACAAATAATTAATAATAATTGTGTCTCTGAATAATCGAACAGGCCGTTCGAATCTCTGAATGCAGATTAAAAATCCGCCGAACTTTCGGGTCATTTATATCGAGTAGTTCACTCGATGTGTAATGATTTAAATTGAAAAGTCTTTGAGCTTAATATTACGTGATTATAGATTTACCACCAGATGGACTCTCGCTCATCTCTTTCGATAGCGAGTCTACTGTCTTAATATTATATATAAATCAACCTCATGATCTGGGCGGTATTAAAGATTGCAATAAAATGTCACTAAAATTAACCCTTCATTAAATTTGTTTACCAAATTTTATAAGTTATCGCTCTAAACCATGTATTAAGCAAATTTGATGCTTCTAATAAAATTAGTTCATAAATACGAGTATGATTATTTGGTATACTATCCATTATACGAAATATCACTGTACTATGATCATTTATTTATTCCTATATTAATCATTTGTCTCTAAAAATAATTAAAAAAGGAATTCATCTGTTGTACCAAAGTGAATGTGCTCTTATAATATGTGAATTTTCACACATTCAGATTTAGAGAGGCATACTCACTAGACCAGGCCTTCGAAAAAAACCTCTTCACCTATTATTCAAAAAAGAGGAAAGTGAAATACCCGTGATCGAGCGTGTCGCCCAAGTGTACACACTTTTCAATAATTTACATAAAACTTAATAATTAATTTCGTACAAGGTACATTTGTAATATGGAAATATCCTCATTATTCGAGCACGCAATTAATATCAATATATCCCGTTTGACGTGTACACATCTAATTAATACACTCGGCGTCGCCGCGTATATAAAACGCCGCGGCAACAAAACGAACAACAAACCGAGCGCTGCACTTCGGTAACGGGAGTCGAGTATAGCAGCCGAACAAAGTTGAATTACGCCCGAGACACACACGGCGGCGAGAAGTATTCCAAGCGCGGTAGCCGGCACCCGGTAGAAAGTGCATAAACGCGATTGGCGAAGTTTTTCCCCGGCGCGGCGATAATTTTTCTCGCCCGCGTGCGCGGTGCATAAGGGACACATCGCGTGACGAGAACCGGCTGGCCGACAAATGCTCGCCTCGCGTCACCGAGTGTGTCATTAAAAAATAGCTGGAAACACCGCTAATACGCGCGCTCCGCACATAACGCATATAAAACAAGAACGATATTTCATAAGCCGCCTATATCGCGATAAGTCGATTCGAGCATGCGCACACCCTTCTGTCTCTCTCCTCTCTCCTTTATCTAAAAATTCTCTCTATATAGATTTACATATAAATGTTTGTATACGTATATGTATGTATATCTATATATAATGTATATTATACATAGATATAATGTGTGGTCACTTTTGATCTCTTTTAACGAAGCGCCGGCAATTTTATTACCACCCGACGATTGAGTAATGCAATATCACTGACCTGCGCGCGAAAAATTCCCTTATCTCGCGCGCGTCTGACGTATATACCTGCGCGGAGGAAATGTCGCTGTCGCGGGGAGGCAAGTCGCTCGAACGGACGTTTCTCAATATACCGCGCCGGCCTATTTAGTCGTCGGCCGACGAGTGCACAGGCGGACAAGCGACGCGTGTTTTTCCGAGGCTCCCAGCGGGTGTGCGCGCGCCGGAAAAGCGCGTGCCCGCGATTTTCACGCGGCTGTGGTCTCGGCGCACACTAATCGAATTAGGCTCGCCGATCGGCGCGGGCTTTGACACACTCGAATCGCTCGCTCGAGAAATGGACCTAATGCGACGGTAGGGAATATATAAGGCGCGTTAGGCGAATTTTTGTATTGCCGGATTGATTAAAGACACTGTATCTGCAAAAATCTTAAAATTAAGTTTTTTATATTGATGCACGGAGAGAACAGTTCAATAAAAATTACTATGTTTCTAGTAATCTTGGGACCATGGGATCCGGTTGGTAAAAATTGCTAACCAACTTTGTAAAAATTCTGAAAAAAGTCGTAATTTTTATCACATTTGTGGTAATTTTTGCCAAGTTTTGAGTAATTTTTACCAAGTTTTAAGTAATTTTTACCAAACAGGTCACTTGATTCGAAGATTACTAATTGTTTAGTGATTTTTAGAAAAAAGAACCATAATTCTCTTCGTGTGAATTCGTAAAAATGAGAATAATCTGCTGATGCAATTGTTTAATTGTGATTACAAATCACAATATATTTAGGTGAACATACTTGACAATCAGGAAATCAGGCTGTTTTTGAAAATAGTTAAACTTTTTTCGAATACGAAACGATCGAGTAAAGATAGCAAAAAATATCGGAAGGGTCATAAATAGCGTACTTGAATTAGTCAAAGATAACAGTCATATTAAATTAAATACGCGCGTATTCAAAAAATCTTTCACTTGATTTTTCAGTTTTAGCTAAACTGCAAATACGCTGTTTTCAATCAGGCCGGCATACATACACCCCTCGATCGCCTCAGCTAAGCGCTCGAACTAAAAAAAAAATAAAGTTACCGGCAGCATCGTACGAGAGCTCGCTCTCGGGTATAACAACGCCGGTAGAAAGTGGACTTAACGCAATAATTGCGGCGGAGGACGACAAAAGCCCGCAATTTCGTCGGAGGTTAAATTTTCGGGGCCGATTGTGTTCGCCGTATAGCCGCGCTCGCGCGCACCGCCCCGGCAATAATTGTTCCCGGAGCGGCGCGTGGAAGACACGGGTATAAAAAGGCAGCGGCACCGAAATCGGCAAGAATCCGAAAATAGTCCGGATTCTTAGCACTGCAGCCCGCGCGTACGTGTGTGCACCGATCCTTATTAGCGCAGAAATTCCGGGAAGGAGGGAGGGGGGGTTGCCGTGCCGCTCGCTATTAAAGTCCCCCGGGCTAATTCCCCGGGTGCGCCACCCACCTTCGCGCGCGTATACGCCGGTATAATGGGGAGCGCGCAGGAGGTGGAGTAGTGACACGATCGGCGACCCGCGCGCCGAAAAGCTCGCGCGCCCATCACCGGCAATTTCGTTTCATTATCCTACGCGGGGCGCGCGCTAAAGCCCCGGCGTATAGATCGGCGAAATCGGTAGCCGTAGGAAATGAGGGACCCCCTCCCCCTGCCCCTTTAAAAGAAAACGACTGCAAGCGAGGAGTAGACGGATCGAAATTCGCGGTCTGGCACACGGCAATTTGAATCGTTACGATGCCGCGCCGCCGATCGTAACGGCAAACGAAACGAAATAGTAACGAATAGGCTGCCACTTCGCGGTCGTATATGTGGATCCGGTAAATAACAGAGCGGAGGGAGAGAGGAAAGGAGTTTTCGGGGAGCCGATATTTAAACAAGCGGCGGACTGCGGCTTGAAAGAGGCAAAAAAAAAAGAGAGAGAAAAGAGGAGAGGAGGAGACACACGAGGAGGGACAGACGGAGCGAGAGAAAGGAATGCGACTGCTTTTTTCGGCCGATCGGACGCGCATGCAACGAGGAGGGCGACGCGGGCCCCCGGGCGAGACCGATAGCCGGCCATTTCCAGTCGTCAAAATATACGTCTGTGTCCCGTGCGCCGGGGCCAACTCGCGATTATCCGCTATCCGAGATTAGAGCGTCTGCGCGGGGCATCGGTAAAAGGGAGCCCCTTCGGAAACGCGACTGTTTATTGCGCGCGCGCGCGCGGGCCAAAAAGCGTGAGAGAATCGCCGTGCCGCTCTACTCCGTGCGTGCCTCCTTTTTCTTTCTCTCTCTCTCCTCTCCTTGTCATTTTTTCGCTGCGCTTTAACGGCCCCCCTGGCTTCTTCTTTCGCTCGATTTTTGGAGAAGCGAAACGAGTCACGGACGAGGGACGCGCGCGAGCTGCGGACTGCTATTACCGTGTACCACGGCGCGCAACCTTCGAGTGCAGTAGGCTTTATGGAGCACTTGAGTCGCGAGGTTGCAGAAACAATGAGAGCCCGGGAGATGGAGGATTTCGAAGCGCTGAAATTAGGAGGCGCGCGCTGCGGAATTAACGTCTTGCGAAAATTCCTGCGCTCGGGCTTGCGCGTTTTAAACAAATTAAAATGTACACCGAGGTTTTTTGAGAAACTGGCGAAACTCATTCCGCCTTGTGCTTAAGATTTTTTATAATATTTTAATGAAATTCAGAAAAATTCTAAAATTTAAACAAATACATTTTACTTCGTGAGGAAATTTTTTAAATGCATATTCATTCGTAAACAAATATTCAGTAAACAATCGTAGGTTGAGGTACATTCTAATTTTTGAGTTCAGAAAATAAATCAGAAAGACATTTTAGTTTTTAAACTAATTATTTAAAATAAATTTCAGAATAAAAAGGAAATTTTAATAAATATTTAAGATCTTTGATAGTTTATTAAATTCACATTAAATCGTTTTAAATTTTGTATCATTGAACCTGATATTGACTCATATTAAATAATCAATTTCTTTAATTATTTAATTCACAACATCCTGTCATCATTTATTTAAGAAAGGAATGCTCTATTTAGTCTTCCAAAACATTTATGAATTTCTCTTATCTTATCACACAATAATATATGCACAAGTAAATAAATTTGATAAAAAGGATCTCTTGATACATATAAGAAATTAAAAGAGTGAAAATGAGTGAGATCTGAGTGACTAATAGATTTTACTCGAATTACGTATAGTTTTTCTATCTTTCATATTTGGTATAGATGTAATTTTGATATAATTTAAAATAAAAAATTATTAAAGGATTTAACAAAATTCAATAAAATCCATACTCATTAATTTTATTAAATCTACTTTTGACATATTTCATTTTATAGTTCATTTGAATAATTTATACACCGTCTAATATTACAAGTAAATAACTTCTTGTGTATCAAAATAAATAAGTAAATGAAATTTAAAATTTTGATTCCACCAATTAACCGGACGCAAACCGCAATAAAAAATCCCCCTTAATAAAATGCAAAAGAAAAACGAAGAAGCCTTAAGCACAAACCGAAAAGAAATTAATAAAACCAATAAAACGCCGATGAAAAGGTGGTAACAAAGTGCGAAAGCTTGGCCGGGGCCCCCAGATGCTCCGGCGCGAGAGGCGTGCACAATGTCGCTCGGGGCTCGAAGAAAGGGGGTGAAGCTCGCGCGCGCGCGCTTTTCACCCGCGCCGGGCGCTACACAATGGCGTCCGCGAGGCACGCAGTTTTACGCACCTCGTCTATTGTGCCAGCGCTCGGGCTGTAATTAAAGGATCCGGCGCTCAACGGCGCGGCCCCGGCGTGTAATTAAATCGTTTGCCGTTCGCACTTCTCTTTCGCGGATCCGGCGCGGGCGCCTCAGCGCCACTTTGTCCCGCGTCGATTGGACGCGCGCTCGGCCACGCGATGATTACACCTCGCGCGCGCGCGAGCAGATTAGAATTGCGCGCGGCAGAAATTGCCCGCAACGGGCGCCGGCCGATGTGTGTGCGCGTTTTGCAGAAGCGCCGCTCCACACGTGACTCCGAGCGATTTGCGTAATTATCTTGACAAGCCTTTAATCCCCTCCCACCGCTGCCCTCCTCTCGCCCAATTTCCGACCCTCTTTCTTTTGCTCCCTCGCGGCGGGGTCCGTCTTCTCGCCGAGCCTGTCAGCCGCTACTTTCTTCATCACGCGCCACCAAATTAAAACTCCTCGACGCCATCGTACCCTCCTCCCCGCCCCTCTCGGCTCTTCTTTATATAAGCTTATTTATCGACGCTCCCTACGAAGAGTAGCAGATTTCATTTCGCGCCGCGAGAATTAAAAATCTTGAAGACTAGCAGATATCAACTAGAAGATATCAAAGACTAAAAAATATCGAAGACTACAGTAGATTCTGAAGTCTAGTAGATTTTGAAGATAGGCAAATCTAGAAGACTATTAGATCTCCAATACTATGGTATATATCTCGGTTTTGTCGTGAAGACTAGGAAATGTCCCAGTACAGCCGTGAAGACTAGTAAATCCCGAAGACTATCAGATCTCAAATACTAGCAGATCTAGAAGACTAGCAGATTTTGAACATTAGCAGATTTTGCAAACTAGTATATCTCAGTTTTTTCGCGAAGATTAGCAGATTAAGAAGACTATCAATTATCGAAGAAAGGTAGATCTCGAAGACTATTAGATCTCGTTTACCGTGAAGACTAACAAATGTCGAAAACTATAGTAGATCCTGAAGTCTAGCATATTTTGAAGATAGGCAGATCAAGAAGACTATTAAATCTCGAATACTAGTATATATCTCAGTTTTGTCGTGAAGACTAGGAAATGTCATAGTACAGCCGTGAAGACTAGTAAATCTCGAAGACTATCAGATCTAGAAGACTAGTATATTTTGAACATTAGCAGATTTTGAAAACTAGTATATCTCAGTTCTTTCGCGAAGATTAGCAGATTAAGAAGACTATCAATTTTCGAAGAAAGGCAGATCTCGAAGACTATTAAATCTCGTTTGCCGTGAAGACTAACAAACGTCACAGTTTTATCATGTAGACTAGCATACATCATCATTCTACCGTGAAGACTAGTATACGTCACCATACTGCCGTGAAGACTAGCAACTCTTGAAGACTATCAAAGTCTACCAGATCTGGAAATCTGATAGATCACGAAGACTAGAATACGTCACTTTTTGCTGCTCCCATTGTTTTCGCAGCAAAGGTGAGAACTGCGAAATGAGTTTCTTCTTCGTAAAAAATTTGAAATCAGCTACTTTTTGTAAGAAGCGTCGATCTATATGTATACATTCGCCAACAAGTTCCTTTTTTTTAAATACCGTGCTTTGTCCTACCTCGACTTTCTCTTTCACATCCGCACGCGAGCGGGCATTTTTCATTTATCTCGCGGGCATGCAGCCGGGCGTCCTCGTTTTGCGCCCGGTGCATTACCCTCTCGGCGCTGCACCTGCGCGCGTAATAATCTATTAATCTCTCAGGGAGGGCGCGAAGAGCAATTCGCCGGCACGCCGTTTGCGACAGACGTAATTTTCCCCCGCGCTTGGGAAAAAGACGCGAAGTAGTCTAATCTGCCCCCAAAATTCGCCGGGTTTAATTGTTGCGGCGACTTGGGCAATCCTTTCCTTTCTTTTTTTCGCCGTTTATTCTTTCGCGAATTACACATTCCTCTTTAATGCGAGCTTAAGTGGTTTCTTAACTGCTCTCGTAATGTCAACTCGCGCGCGCGCGCGCACTTTGGCCACGCGAACGTTTCCGAGTCCTGGCGCGCGCTTTCACTTTCGTTCCGCCGCCGCCGCGTGTATACGGCAATCAGCCGTCAAAATTATTTCTGATGACCGTCAAATTGTGAGAAATAGAAATGTTGCGAACGCAACGCTCGCTAATTAGACACACCGCGCGTACGCTCATTGTGAAAGTAAAAAATCTTTCAAATTGGTACGAATTTAAAGTTTTTTTTTTTTAAATCTTTCAAATTAGCGCGCATTTAATTTTGAAAAATCTTTCAAATTAGCGTGCATTTAATTTTGAAAAATCTTTTAAATTAGCGCGCATTTAATTTTGAAAAATCTTTCAAAATTGATGCGAATTTAATGTGGAAAAAGTCGCCGAGTACGAGTTTGCGATTGAAAAATTAAATCTTTAATAACAGGGCTGCACTTCCGGCAAATCTACGCTCTCGCAAGGAGTATCGCGCGCGCATTCATTAGCGCATTACGCGCTATCAAAATTACAAAGTATAAAACACTGCCGCCGCGCTACACCGAGCGAATAATTAGGAGTCGCAAAAAACCCCCCCGGTATTATTCAAGCTTATCCCCTTCGCGTTAAAACGAGCATTTCAGCATCATCGCGCGGATCCGCGGTGCAGTTAGCGATAGAGACCGATCGCGCCCGCAGGAGGGGAGCCGCGCGCACTCGCCGTAGGCGCTAATCTCGTTTGCGGGCCCCGCGGTCCGGACGCGTCACGTCGCTCCGCGTCAGCGCGATAAAAGGCGCACGCGAGCCACCGGCTAATCCGCGGCCACTTTCGCGGATTATCGCTTTCCTTGTATCCCTCCTTTCCTTTTTTCCTTCAATTTCTTTTTTTTTATCTCCTCGAGCGAAATCTTGACTTATCGGCGGTTAAACGGCGCATGCGCGAACCGGAAAGCGCAAGTATCGCGTGCGGGAGCGCGGTTTCAATCAATTAGCGCGCGGACGAAAAGCAGATCGATCGGCGCGAGGCCCGATACCAGATTACCACTCGGTTACGCGTGTAAACGCGACCTAATAAAATAATTAATGAGAAATGTTAATTATGCCGATTTGCATGAGGCGAGCGCCCGGGGGACGCTAACGTGCCCCGACAATTAATTAGCCCCGGCGTATCGGCCGTTTGATGGATCGAGAGAGGCCGAGATTGATGTATCGAAACCGCGAGCCTTTTAAACATCCGCGCGCGCAAGCGATCCGGGATATAAATGTAAAAAGCAAACTCCTGCTCGGCGTTTGTACATACACCAGTGGAAAATTTACTCGACTTAATTGAACATTCCTTTGGTAGGCTTCATTAACTTAAATTACTTTGATAGTTTAATTATTTAATTACCGTATACAGTCGACTCTATTTTTGTTTCGTGTGTTGGTTAACAGGAAGTAGAAGTCAATACTTTAGTTTTGTTGTAACTCTTTTGGTTTGCAGTGTTTCACTTTTTACATTTGTTTGTTTTAGTTTTTCAGCTTTAGGAGCAAAACGAAATTCTTTTTATTATACTTTTACTTTCGTAATGTGAAAGAATGAAAAATTACTCGATTCGAGTGTAAAAAGAACCAATCTAGTTTAGTGGTTACATATTTTCTTAAATAGAGTGCTTTTTCATCCTTCCATAATATAAGAGTTTATACAGGATGAAAATGGAAAAAAATTTTACATGTTATGATAAGATATGTATGAAATATTGCACAGAATTACAGTTAATTTCCTTAAAAGTAACTCAAATTTAAATAATTTTATGTTTTTTTTTTGTTATTTGCGTGTAATTTTTTATTATTTACTCTATTTCTTCATTGCAGTGCACTTAAAGCAATTCCTGCGAAAGTAAGCTCGTTTCTAAAGAAATAAACTTCAATATTCTCAAATTTCATTTTTATGAATCGATCATAACATTTTCACTTTCCTAAAAAATTCATCAATTACTCCATTATTTCTTTATAGCAGTCGTTAGCATTAATAATATATTTACAATATTACCTAATACTTGAAAAATAGACAGTCAATACACCGTGTTTTGAAACTAATAGTTTAGATACTATTAATACACCGAGGCACTTCAAATAACTCATCGAATTAAATTCAGCCTTCGATATTAATCTAAATTACGCTATCTCGAAGGAATCAGCCTTCGGCTCGCTCTTTAACAACCTTTATACCGCACGAAATAAAAACTGTTCCCTCAAAATCCATAAATTACCAGTTAGCGATATTTTATAAAAGAATATTTATTGAGATAATCGGCGAAAAATGCGGCCGCGCGCGCATTAACATAATGCCCCGCGCGAAAAAAAGCCGACGCGAACGTAAAAATCGTCGAAACAATGGCGGCGAGTTCGCACCGCTCGCGCAAGCAAACACGGGATTTCTCGCGCGCGCGCGACCCACACACAGAGGCGCGCGCTAAACGCCGAGGAAAATCAATTCGCGCTCGCTTTCATCGGCTCGGGCGCGAGCAACAAAGCGACGTTGTGTGCCTCACCGATCCGCTCGTTAATCCCGTTCGCGTAGATCGGGACTCCCACGAGCGACGGTTCTTATCTTATCGGGATTAATAAACGAAGCGGGCCCCCGGGGGGATCGGCTGGGATCGGCCGCGGCTTTTTTTTCGACGGACGAGGGCGCGATGCACTGACCGCCGGTGTAGGCGCGATAGCGGAGCTGCGCGAGCGGAATGTGCGTTGTTCGAAAGGGGGGAGGTGTATTCGTGGGGTTATCTAAGATAGAGCTGGAGGATGCGAGGAAAAGTGGATTTTTTGTTCGAGTTGTGTTTGTGTAGTATTCCAGCTGGAAAGCATTTAGTTTTTTTCGTGGATTTTTTGCTCTTTTAATGATCATTTGTCGAACTATCCGAAAAATCATTTTTTCGATGTATACTTACACTGTTAAAAAGATTCTATAAATCGAAGTTTTATCATCTACGAGGAAAAACACAAAAATAGTTTAAGAGTGGAGATCTTTTTGTATCAAAGGAAATCAACTTTGAACTGTAAAAATGATTTCCTTTCAAACTAGTCCTGGCGATAAATATGACATCTTAATTCATACTTACGATTGAAAATATAATGTCTAATGAACTTAATAAAAAGATTTCTTATGTGGAATTATCTTTTATCATTTTTAAAGAAAATATGCATAAAAAACCGATTTTAATGAAATGCAAAAAATATGTTTTGAAGTAACCAATTTGCATATTTAGGGCAATTAATTTTTAACAGTATATAGATGATTTCCAGCAGGAATGTAACATTGAAATTACTGATGCGAGAAGGCTATACAGTATGTTGCAACACAGTTCCACTTCCTCCGATAAGAAGGTAGGCATATATACGTTTCAAGCGCTGGGAATAGTGCACTTTTGAATCTGGAATGCCTCGCATTTTTTCTATTATTATGTATATTTCACTTTTTAATATGGAAAGACTTATGAAAACGTGGATTTACATATGCAGCAGATGAAACGTACACATAAATTACAATAACTCCCGCAGCCGCGCCAGGTAATCATCATATGCAATTCCC
Organism: Eurytoma adleriae; assembly: GCA_900480045.1. Classification (NCBI taxonomy): domain Eukaryota; kingdom Metazoa; phylum Arthropoda; class Insecta; order Hymenoptera; family Eurytomidae; genus Eurytoma; species Eurytoma adleriae. The sequence continues at coordinate 22,761 of UXGC01000406.1, forward strand.
TCGAAAGAAAAAAAAAAGTAAATCATAATTGAATTTGTCAAGCCTCGCTACCGATCGTACAAAATTTATATCCCACCGCAGCTTCTTATTTACTCAACCTCGCATTTTTCCGATTTCCCTAATAAACCTCTAAATTTCGTGTAAGTACAAGCCTCTCGCCCTCATGCATTTAGAGAAGCGAGCGTCACATAAATCGGCGTATCTCAGCGCGCGGCGTATGTAAATAAGCGGTGGCCGCAATAAACAAGAAATCGTTCAAGCCATTAAAGATGCGCGTCAATACAAGAGAAAGAAAACGATCGCGGCCGCCCGAGCACAGCGAGAAAGAAAAAAAGAAGTATAAATCAATTCTCCATTGAAGCGGCTGCTGGGTGCAGTCGCGCGAGGCGTGGGCTCCCCCCCCTCGTGTATATACACCCGCGGCGCGTCGCCTTCCTTTTTTCATACCGAATTCGGGCCGCCGCGTGTAAGGTAGCGCCGAGCGTCCCGATTGCTTATGAATACATGATTAGAAGATACAGAAGCTGCGGCCTCCCGCCTCCTCTTCCCCCCGGTGAAATCGCCGGCTTCGAGGGCCCGCCGGTTATAATGCGCGAGGCTCCCGAAACCACTCCCCGGTCCGTCGCACGCGCGCGGGGATTTTTGCCGGATAAATAAATAGAGCGGCCCGTTCGATTCCGTAATCGACGCTGATTAGACGGCTTTTACGCGGGGAGCTGATCGCGTGACCCGAGCCATCAGAAGTGCGCGAATCCCCCGGCGATGATTCGTGGTTGGCGCCGGGGACGCGAGATTAGAGGCCGCGCTGCGATCGTTTATGCCTTTTTTTCGAGAGGTGTGCTAACGACGATCGAAGTGCGGTGTACCTGTTCCGCCCTTGAAGATATTCGCGGGCTAAGAAATGGACACTTATCAGAAAATAAAACCTGTTAATGCAGTATAGGTACACAGATAGGTATACACTTTTTATTTGCCAAATTGCGAAATAGTAAATAAAAATTCGATGGATCTATGTAGAATGATCCTCTGTACTATCATCGGCAGCGGCTATCGTCCATCGATGATGCGCAATTTCATTTTCTGCATTGAGAGAAGTGTTTTAGTAATTTTTACAAAAAGTTTAGAATATGTTACTAGATCTGACCACAGACTGACATTTAGAGACTTTTTGATGTACATTAATTAATTATAAAATATTGGCCATAAAATATTACTTGATTATCCACTAAAAATTACTAAACGGAATGGTAAAAATTTCACAAACAGTCTGTGATCAAAGTACCATACTATATAGTAAAATTTACTGTACATTTTGTAAAAATTACTAAAACATGTTTCCCAATGTAATACTATACTATCTAGGTCGGCTTATCTATTGCAACTGGTCCATAAATTCATCAGAAGTGTCAGTGCATCAAAAGTGCATTTTTAAGTACTGCAATTTTATGCATTTTCCCTTAATTGCACAAAAATGCATTTTTTCCTAAATAAGAGAAAATTAAGTGTACATTCGTTTAAAGATTATTTTTCAAAGCATAAATGATTATAAGTGATGTAATACTGACTATTAAGTCAATAAATACATAAAGAAAAATTAAAAAATATATTTTTTAAGAAAGTATAATCAAAAAGTATTCTTCAGATAAATGTAAAAAATAATTTAATGACGAAGAGTAGGTGAGCATCCTCACGACTAAAAACTGTATTGCCTAGAGACAGGTTCAAAATTGCACTTTTGAGCCACCGGCCACGTCATAGTACAAATACGGTATAGCCTATAAGGGCCACCTCGATCGGCTCCCGTAACTCCGAGTCGCTCACTCTATTTCGAGCGATGCGCTAACGACGATCGAGCAGTGCGCGCACCAGTTCCGCCCCTGAAAATATTCGCGAGCAAAGGAGTGGCCGCCTATGAGAAAATAAAACCGATAAGATCGGTATATAAGGCGCGGGCCCCATATTACTCGCGCGCGCGCGCGCGTGTATATCGCGGGTCAAAATCGGCGCGCTCGCGAGCTCGCTCGAGCTGATGGAAATAATATTTCACTTTAGCGCTAAAGCGATGCGCCGCGTTTTACTTCCTCGAAACGCCCGCGGCCGAAGACTAATTTCCGCGGCGCGCACTTTTGAGCGCCGTGCGCGTGTACTTTCGATCGCGCGCGCACGTATATACCGCGCCGTAATGGAGCGCCGCTTTTAAAGGCCCCGGCGGGATTAGGTGTACCGTAAAGCCATGGGTGCGTGCGCGCGGAGCGAACCGGTATACGCTGATTATTATTCGCTCGCTAGGAAATTCATTGGGGGAGACTAATTGCGACTAATGGCCTGGCGGAGATCGGCCGAGGTCAAGCGCGGCCTACTCTCGCCGGCCGGGCGCAAACGGAGAAATCGCGAGGAAGCCTCCGCAATTTCAGCTGTCCACGATGTGCCGATCCCCTACGACGGGATACAGTCGTGATGAGGAGGAGGGAAATTAAATTCGAGGGGACGGGATATGCCGCTGCCGTACAAGTGAAATAGACGTTTAAGTCACTTTTTTTTTGACAAAAATAAGTTTTTGTATCGGTCGATTTGTCACAGGACTACGTAAATATAATTCAGTGGTAACTAATTTGAAATATTCATTTATTCTGTAGTGTGTAAAGACTTATTCGAATTTGTTACCGATTTATCAATTTAGAGAGAAAACTGCATGTATCTTTACGCAATTGAAAACTGAAAAATGTAAGAAGTTTTTTTACAATCTATATATTATTATTATCTGCCGATTTTCTCCGTTTGACACTGAAAAGACTTAAGACCGGAAATCGGCCGAATTATACACGCCCTCCCTTTGACCGATCGGGGTAGACGATGGATTTTACGTTGGTAACGAGCTCGGGGATTTTGTTTATGGGGGAAATTAGATTTCACGCGGCTTTCTCACGCAAACTTTATCGGCGGACTTTAATTTAATTTAACGCGCGGAATCGGCTCGTATCGGCAGCTTAAAATGAGATAGCGTGGCTTGACGCCGGATAAAATATTTCGCGCCATTACTTTATGTATCGCGTCGGATTTTACAGTTACCGCTTTACTATAAATAAGAAAATAATATCTCTAAAGTCTTATCGGTGGAAAAAGTGTACGCTGACCTCGTTACCAAGCGGCCGGGGAAAAATTTACACCCAATAAATTAACCAAATATTGCAATAGAACGACATTGTATAGTATCCTGTTGAAGTGATATATTTTTTATTTCTTCAGTCGTCAGTTTAAATCATTGATCTCTGATTCACCGATCGTTGAGCAAAGTCGGTCAGAGTCGACCGCAAGTGTTACTCCAGTTTCATAACAAATTATAGTTTTGTGGTCGAGACGGCATAGCTCGAATACTTCCCGTTTGCCTCATCGCTTTTTAACGACGTGTAACAGTTAGCGCTAAAATACTGCTTAATTGATTATTATGCTCCGAGCGCAACGCGGGTTTATTAATAGATTTACCAATCTATAAGATAATTGTGCAACCTGCATCATTGACCAACGACCGAATTTTTTTTTAAACGTCAAAGCGTCAAACCTCCAGCGACATTCTTTTCTTGGCCTGTCAGATTTAATTTTATGCACCTACATAATGACAAATCGATCTGTCGATTGATTTAGTATCGTTTTATCATCGACTCAAAAAATCGTGCAAGCGAGTTTAAGAAAAATGGACTTTTGAAACGGTCCTACACCTTGCACTTGTGTACAAATTTTTGAAAGTAAATTCTATAATTTATGCGCGCGTAATTTTTCATCGCGCACTTTTCTCAGTTTACGAAAAAACCGCTCAAATTCCGCAGGTTCGAGCCGATTAAAGCCAACTGAATGTGCATATGCAACCGTGGCAAAACACGATCGCGCGCAAGTCCCGATTATTTTTCATCCCAATATCTTGCCAAAGTCATTAAGCCGCCGATTGCGTTCTAATCCAATGATTTGTCAAATGTCGATTGCTCATTGGCTCGCAGAAACTTTCTAATGAACACGTAATAATGTTTTTTTTATCTTTGAAGAAAAAAAAGGGAAGACGTGAGCAAATATCGCAAAGTACGGTTATTTATTGTACTCAAGCACGCGTTGCATTTACCTGATGATTTATAGCGCTGCCTGCCTCTTAGAATCCAATAAATAACAGGGCGCGTCTACGTAGCTGAGCGCAAACTACCTCCGCACGTGTCGATTAATAAGTCTCTTAATAAACCTCCCCGAGATCGATTCTTCGCCAAATGAAAAAAGGTCTTCGATCGAATACTTTGGGAGGTACTTGATAACTAACGGCGACTGTCACGACCAAATAAGCCACTTGATCTTCGTGCTAGTGAATACGTGAAATTTCATTAATTATTAGTTCCAGTAGTTATTAACTATTGACAAGTCAATAAAAATTTACTTAAAATTAGTGAATTCGACCTAATTTGCATTAGTTTTTATAGTGAATATTTTACTCCTTTATACAGATAAAAAAATTACTGCTAAAAGTTTCTACGGTGTAATTTAATGTATAAGCAGTCTTACTATGTAATTACCATTAATTGTAATCATGCATTTCTGGTAAAACTGTGCAGGCTTCTAAAACACATTACAAGAAACTATTAAAATTTTTGCAATCGTGATATTCTTTTTCCTTTTCATAAAATGATTTAAGAAATAAGTCGATGAAAATTTCTGGTACATATCCAAAAACGGACTCATTAAACAATAAAGAACTGATAGGCAATAGTGACTGGTTAATATAACATTGATTCTTTATAATTTAAAAGAAAATTATGATTATTTCTCGTATGCTCTGCACATTAGCATCTCATGTTAGACACAAAGAAAAAGTCTGCTATCACGTGACTACATATAAAAAACAATTAAATCAAGGATAGATCATTTTCACTTTTTAATTCATATAATTTCTTCAAATGAAGAATAGCTAGCCTGCGTGTAAAAAAATATTTTTACTATTTCCTTTTGCTGCAAATTTAGATGGTGATGTAGTGTTAATCCGCGAAAGCAGCACACTTAATCCCACAGGCGAAAAGTCGCTCATCGGGTTACTATAACGATTGTCGCAGCGCCGGCTCACATCCACAATGCCGGTCGAATACCTCGCGTAGAAACGGGGACCGGGCACTGATACGCGTACTTTCTCCCGGCGGCGGCGAAACTCGGCTAGTCATAATCTCCGCGGGCCGCCTCGGCCGTTTTCTCTCCCCGGCGGGGCCCCGGTTCGTTATATCCCGCGGGGGCCCGGGAGCAGCACGCCCGCGCCTCCTCGATTTCGTAAGGCCCCGGCCGCTAACGGTGCCGGGGATTCTCCTATTCACGCGATACGCTTCTTGACCCCCTTACCGCTCATTAGTTTTCGGCTTATCGGCCGCATATTTTGACGGCTCTCCGCCCGTTTTTTTTTTAATTAATGATTCATACACACCCGTCGCGCCCGGTCGTTTTTAATTATCCAGTTAATTCGATTAATCTGCATTTAAAGCGTCCGCGTCTATGCGCTCGCTTAGATAAACATCATTCAATTTCGAGCGTCGCGCGCTTCTATACTTTGTCCGGTATTATCGCGTCCCTTCCGCGCCGAGATGAATCGAGAGGGAATTTCTTTGGAAAATATAATTCAATTTACGTCCGGACGCGTTTTCTTAAGAAACAATTTATACGAAATAGACAACTATCCTTTCTTTTCGTCCCGGCGGCCATCTATCAGCGCTGAATGGCCCGTTCTTTCAGCGCCGGCCGTGTCCCGAAATGGTAATTCGAACAATCGAAGAAAAGGAAGGGAAAAAAGTAAGCGCGCGCGCGCGAGAATGAAGAGATTTCGAAATATCGCTCGCGTGCGCGCGCAGTGCCGAGCGCGATTAATTCGCGCCGGGGACGATACACACACACGCACACGCATATATACGTACGTATATGCATTTATACATTCGTATATATATATTTTTTTTCTTTTATTTCCACGCTCGCCGGGCGCAGCGGAGTGTGCACAAGACCCGCGCAACGGGCCCTCCTTTAATCAGCGAGAAAAATCCCGCGCGCGGAGGGGATCTCTCTCTCTCTCTCCATCCCGGCAGCGCCTCCGTTACAACAGCGTTGAATAACATATACCCATAAAGAGAATAAGAAAAGAGGAGAATAATCGACGGCTCCGCGGCGGAGGAGAGAGAGAAAAATTCGAAGGCGCGAGGAGGAGAGCCCGCAGCTCGGTACTCCCGAAGCGCGTGTGTTGCCCTCCTCCCCCTCTGGCCCCTCGATTAAGCGGAGGTGAACACGCCGGCGCATAAGTGCATATACGATACATACATCGAAACTCGTCGCTCGGGCGCGATCCCCATCGCCGCATTCGTACATACGTACGCGCGTGTACCCTCTCTCTCTCTCTCTCGGCGGGGCAACGGCAGCTGTAAAAGTATCGGGGAATTCCCCCGATTCTCTCTCTCGCGCGCGTCGTCGAATCGCGCGAACATGCGCCACTTAAATTATGACACGCACTGCGCGCGCGTTATATCCGCTGGGCTGCGCACGTGCGTGCTCTTTATATCTATATGCGTGTACATGTGTGCGCGTATACGTGCGTATATACGTGTACACGTGTGTGTATATATAAATGCATCGGGGGACGAGGGGGGGGCGAGAAAGTAAGAGAGACGCGGGGAGTGTGATATCATTCCGCAGTTATAGCATGAGTCACGCTACTCATTGACACTTATAACAGGGCACCGTTCGCGCGAGCGTAATGTGTATATATGCGCGTGTGTGTATATTATATATACGTACACGCGGGATCGGGCGATACGCCGTCTGCCTCTTGTGCGCGAGACAATGGCCCGGCCCAGGAGCCGCGCTCCGCACTCTCTCCGTCTCGCATTGACAAAGGAGGTTTTTGCTCTTTCGCCTAGTTGTCGCCTTCTTATGTGTTACACCCTGTAATGCGGTTCTCGCTCTGCCCTCCTCTTCTCGCGCGCGACTGCTATTATTGTAGATCCTCGCCTCGATTACCGAGCGGCGCGCTAAATTATTTCCCCAGTGGCGTTCCGCCGCTCTACAGTCGCGCGCTCCCCCCCCGTATGGTCGCTTTAATTAAAAAAAGAGGAAACCTATCAATTTTCGGGATGACTATTCGACTTCTTGCAATTGGAGAAACCACTTATATGAGCGATGATCTTTTAACGCGACTCTCGCGATATTTACGCGGAATAGAGTGTAATGGCGTGGGTTGCAGTTGTATATATAGATGGTGATAGAGCGAACTGGGTGGAGTTATTTTCGGTTAGTGCATTTTAATTAATTCGAAGAAAGTCGATAATTAGATTATTTTACACCCCGCGTTTCCAATTCGTTTCGTTAATTAGCCCACTAAAATCGAAAATTTTTTTTGCAGAAATAGATAAAATCGAAAATTTATCAGCGCAGCCGACTAATAATTTTGCTATCGCGTAAGATCTCGTTGGAAAGGTGTCGGTGTTTCGCGAAAAACGTGACTATCCGCCGCTCGAAGACACTTGGATTTTTCCTTCGCGCTTACGCGCGCGGCGCATTCGTCCATCGATATGGGTCATTTGTCGGTCGATTACCATCGCCCGTAGTAAATCTCTCTCTCGCGGTTTCTTCGCGCGGCGGCGGCGCGCTGTGAACCTATTTATCCCCCCGGCATCTTATAAAATATGTATAATATCCGCGTTGCGTATATATGATTCGCCGCGGCGGCGAGTTTATAAGCCTCGATCAATGTCAACTCCTTTCTCCCTCTCTATCTTTAAACCCCAGCTGCGCTCGCGCGCGCTCGCTTTTTTATCTACTTTATTTACCTCCTATACATCTTTATTTCTCTTAATCTGTCTCCTCGCTCGCTATTTTTGCCTCGCCGCTCCTCTCCCGCCTCCTTTTAAACTCTCGGCGTTTTATTAACTCGCCCGTCTCGTTCGGAGAGCTCCCGGCTCGAATCTCTTTGCTCTTACCCTCGTTACTTCTGCGCCGGCATTTTTTCGCCCTCTCTCTCTCTCTCTCTCTCCGGGGCTTCTGCTCGCGCGTGTACACGTCGCGGCGCGAGAAAAAAGCGGCTCGCTCGAGCGGGCCTTTTTGCCATCGCTCGTGAATCGCACTGTTAACATCGCGCGCCGCCTTTGATTAAGAAGCGAGGAATCTGGCGAAGAAACGCGGACAAACTTCGGGCCCCTTTTTTTTCGGATCGCTTTGCGATCTTTTCGGGATCCACCGCCGCGCGATCGGTCCGTGTGTGCACAGCGTGGGTGCAACTGCGCGCGCTCCATTTCGCTTTCACACCCTACGGGTACGCGCGAACTTAATACGCCGATTAACGTAATAGATATTCCCGTGCGCGAGCCTGATGAATTTATTACCGGCGCGATGATTTAGATCTGCTTTTCAATACGCACGAGAGAGCCGAGCGATTTCTACGCTCTCGATTTTTTTCGCGGATTTGCATACCTGTCGACACGGTCGCGCGAATATCGCCGGAGTAAGGAATGCCCGGAATCGATAATTAAGATACAGTTCGATTCGCCGCCGAAAAAAATCGATGATTTCTCCCGTACGTTGCGCAACGCAGTCGCTACCAATTAGCACGCAGTTTGCGCGGTGCGCGAGAAAATTAAGTGAGTTACGGCTTGGCGGGGCTCTAAACGCCCGGGGTAATTGTAAGAAGCGAAGGAAGCCATTAATCGCGTAAACAATCACCCAGTAAATAAACGCGGCGGTGATAACGTCCGACGAAAAAAAAAAGTCGACCTGTGAGAGCCGCCTCGGCCTTCTATCCTTTCCAGAACTAAAGAGGGAATAACACAATGAGGGACTCGAGTGTAAATTTTGCTTTCGCGCGCGGCGTTTAATTTATTAATCGACACTCGCGGGGGTGATTTGTCGCCGATGCGCCGATCCTTGGGACTCGGTTGCGCAACCGGCGGCGCGTGGGTGGGGGATGCATCGGCTGGAAAGTGAGCAGAGCCGAGGCGGGCTCTTGACGAAAGGCCGATTCGCCGTGGCGCGCTGCCGGATATCCGTCTCTCGCTCGTGAATTGACTCTTTTACGTATCGCAAGGCGGAGCGAATGCTTTCGGCGCTCGTACAGATAAAATTGGGTAATTTCGGCGTGTAATGGAGCCGGCTGAGTTTTGTATCGCGGGAGAGCGAAAATTGGCGCGTAATTTTATTACGAGACTATGCGGGCGACTTTTAAATGAAACCCGTCGCCGGTAATTTCCATTCCTTATATATTCTTGCGTGGAATGCAATTTTTCCATTACTTTCTCGATATTTTTTTTTTAAAGGAAATACATAAAAGTGCGCTGAAAATAACATGCCTAGGAAACTAGTTTCATTGTTCACGACCTAAATCAGCGCGCCGATGGAAATCCCGTTTCGCCTCGGCAATTCTTTATTCTTGCCGACGATAATATTTAAAAGTGCAGCACTTTGCGTTTATAAAACAATCTCCCCGCCTTATTCGAATCCAAACAATCAACTACGAAACGACGGAAAGCCTGAAATATTTAAGAAACGATATACCCCTCGCGCACTTGTAACACTCGCGGAAATAGTGCTGTTCCTACGGAAGTAGATTATTTTTATTTACCTCATGTGAAGGCACAAAAAGGCGTGAGTTGAATAACAACTGATGCAATGGTTACGAGAAATATTTTATCTTACCACAAGAGCGGAAATTGATCGCATTATGATGCGTTTGTCTTATTATTCGTATAAGAATTTTAAAAATGCGCGCGGCAAGTTTGAAAAGTTAGTAAGTAATACAAAAACTGTAATTCATTCATGATTTATCGTAATAATTAAGTTTTATAGTTTAATCGATCAAGGAATATTTATAATTAATTTACAAACGTAAAAGTTTTTTACATTTATTTAGACATTAATACTTAAAAAACTTAAAAATCTAAAAGTTTGCGCGGCAAATTTGAATTCGAAATTTACATTTACAAAAAAGAAAATTTTGTGTCTACAAATAAATTATATTTATATACAATTAATTGATATATCGTTTCGACTTTAAAAATGAATTATTATACCTATCATTGAATCATGAACTAATCTAAACATTTTAAATTTACCGCGCGCACTTTTATTAAGATTCTATACGAATAAGACATACGAAAATAAGACACCTTCCACTTACGATTTTGTAATTTAGAACTGCAGCATAAAAAATCAAAAACGAGCGGATCGTGGTAAAATCCGCGAGCCAGCTTCATAGAGTAAGCCGCCGGTGCGTTCGGCCGCGGCCTCGCCCACGCCCTTCGGCCATATCAGCGCCTAGTGCCTCGCGGGGAATCTGGGCCAGCCGGCGAGCGGGGCCCTTCCCGGCGGCCGATAAATCGCGGCGTTTATACACATCGCCGCGGAGGGAAAGCGATCGGCGATTAGCCGCCGCCGTCGGCGGAATCTGCATGCGCGCGCGAGCCGGAGACAAAGGCGCGGAATCTCGACGACCCCCTCCCCTCCCCCTCCGGGCTAATTAAGGTTAAGTCCTTAGGCACGCGCGCGGACGTTCCTGCGGATCCGCGCTCTATTCCCACCGTCGAGGATGTGCCCGCACCGGGGGCTTCTCCTCCTCTCGAATATCGCGTAATTATTCAGTATTGCGCCCGGGCCGCTGACCCAGTAACTGAATTAGTGCGGCTTTTTTTTTTAAGCTCCGCGAGGGGATGGAAGTTTTTTTTCACCGGAAGTGGTATAAGCTTTATTCGGGTTAGAATTAAGGATGGACAAATTTAATTTTTTTTCGTTCGAATTGGTAATGATGTAAAGTGGGATAATTAAGGATGCAGTCCGTTTAATCGCCTATGTTATTCCTAACAGGTTTTCTTTTTATAGTTTTTCGTTGTCTGCAAAGCTGTAGGAATACAGTTCCAACGGTTTCTTTATATTTTTTTTATTTTTCTGTTAAACAAAAATATTTATATGGTAACGATTTTATTTCACGTTTTTTATTACTCGAGCGCAGGTATTAAGCACCAGGCGTTCTTTCCAGCGCGCAGTGAGAATCTACGAGTATACCAGGATTTTTAACATTAGCCAAACACGAAACGTGCAGACACACCGCGCGGTGCTTTATAGCCATGCAATCTTCGGGATTTTTCATCACCATTGTTAAAACGCCTTTATCTGATCAATTAATTTGTTGTTTTTTTTTATATTCATTACATTTTCTTCGGGAATAAATAACGCGCCGATAAAATCTTTATGGCTGTGGCGAGGCTCTCCTTTTCTTAAAATGCACGTTCTCTTTCGCGATTATTTTTGCAACAATTATAGAAGAAAGGGAAACGAAATTCGCCGTTTCGCGCGCACAGGCACGAGAAACCGGGTCGCGACATTTTGAATTCCGATTTCCCGCGCCACATCATCGGCAGTTCCGAGAGAGGCGACGCGATCGATCTTATCGCGCGGCACCGACTCGGTGAGTACGAATTTTTTCCCCGAGTGAAAGCGATGGGCACGCGAGGCGTTTTATTAGATAATACTTGCCTTGGCTTGTACTCGCGAGTGTACGATTTGATTCCTAAGCGAGATTTAAACGGCTTTTTTTTCGCTGTCGCACGGACGGAGCGCCGCGAGATGATGTGTAAGATCGGCGAGTTTAATTTCACAATTAAATAAATGATGTAAGGTACGGAGTTGATTAGCTTATGGACGTGTAACAAGCCGTCAAACGGCGAGATGAATATCAATCTTTATGTAACTCCGAGACGCACTTACAAACGTCATCGGCCAATTAAAAAATCGCGGATCGTTTAATACAGTACCCACGGACTCGTCGATTGTGTACACACGCTACGAGAGCAATAAAAGCCGATACCGGGCGTAAATATTCGCCGAAACCGCTAGTTACCCTTTTCCATAACTTAAGCCGCGCGATTTAGGCATTTATCACGGGCAACAACTGTATCATGCAAATGCGCCGTGTTCTCTTTTTACGAAATACCCACGCGAAAAACGAGCGCAGGGGCGAGCCCCTCTACACACGCCCATACGGGGCCCGGCGTACGTAAAGACAATGGCGGAATCCCCGATGAATAAACGCGCAAAATTGTGCATTTATTAGGGCTCGTATCGGTCCTCCCACGGGGATCGATCCTCGCGATCGGCCGGACGATGATGTCGGCGTTGCGCAAGCCGATCTCCCCGCTAATGTCATGCGAAAGTACAATCCACCTTCTTTCGTACACGGGAGGTTACAAGGCGCGCGCGGCTGCCGGCGCTGCCCGCACGACCGTCTCCCCGCGCGAGCGCTGATTTATCTGCGCGGCCCCGGCGCCCGGAGAAACTTTTACTTCGACCTTTCGTAATGATCGCGAGCCGCGGCCCTCCCCCCCGCTCGAGCGGCTCTCCCGAGCTCGACTTGTCTCCTTGTTTCTTTAACGAGACGAGGCCTGCTTTTTTAGTGCGCGGGAGCCGCGTCTAGCCTCCAATTGACGCTTGCGATGTGCGTGCACCTGTTCTTTTTTTAGAGGCGAGGGAGAGGGAGATGTATGGAGAATCGGGGGTTTAGAAAAAATTGAGCTAGTCTAAGCTGGAGTGGATCAGTTTTTTTTTTGGTACATGGTTGTAAATCTCTCACGGGTGGTTTTTTTATAAATTTAAAGTATGAAATTTTAAGAAACGTATAAATTACTATACGGTGTTGGAAAGTAGCCACTGATATGTTGCGAAAAATAGTAATTTTAAGTAGAATTAATAATCTGGTATAACTAATACTAGACATTATTATAAAAGTTACTAGAAATTTTGGTAATTTTTCTAAATTTTTTGTAAATTTTACTAAAGAATATGGTAATGTTTCATCAAAGTGTTAGTCTGTGTCTACTTTCCTAAACACTATTGCATTTTTTACTAGAATTTTTCCTGAGTGTGTGATCTCTCAAAATATGAAAGTGTGAAAAAATACTCGACTCGAGTAATAACTGTGTTAGTCTGAACTCCACTTGGCTCAGTATTGAAATTGTAAGTCAAAGAAAGGTAGATAAGATAGAAAAGAATGTTAGGATTTTTTATAGAGAATTTATAAGATAAGATTTTTATGTAAGGAATTTCAAAAGTAATAGTGAAATTTGTTCATTTTTATATCAGATCGCTTGATACTATACTTTCAATTTAACGAAAGTATTGAAAACTAAACTTGCAATTACTTTTGAATTACTATATTACAGCAGATTTTCAAGAATTTATTACATCAAAAATTCAACATGGATTATTAATTCAGTTCATACAAATTTCTTAGTTATGAATTCAGATACACTTTTAGGACTGCTCCATTAACTGTAGAAAGTACACGTAGAATTATAATTACACTCAAAATTGTTATAACCATTAAGTTTATAGTATTGACTTTCTACATGAATTTTTTAAAAATTCACTTTCTTTTTCCACTTGATTGATGAAATGAATAAAAAAACAAAAAACAGAGTATCTAGTTCAAAATGTACAAAAGGCTTTTTGTATCCCGTTAAAATTGCTTAACTAAATAAATAAATAAAATATCAGTGAGTCACACTTATTTGTAGAGCAACTGCTGAGCCTCAAGCGAATTGATTTAACATTTATCCCTGCGTATAAATTATTATTGTTCCTATACCAGGAAACCGATCGAGAAATAAATTTCCCCTTAACAAGAACCAAAGGAGCTGAATAAATATTTATGCGCGTAATTAAATTAAATATGACATAATATATATCCTAGCGAAATAAGTGCGCACGCGTACCCCGAGCAATAAATAATTTGCCCGATTAATTTAAACGATCGCCATTCATAAAGATTCGCGAGCGCCGGCTACCGCTGACCCAGAAAAACCCTTTTAACGATTAGCGGGACGATCGCTCGCGCGCACGACAGATCCCGATTTTTCGACCTCGTTCCCTCCGCACCCCCCCGTCCGTTAATCCGCGCGAGTCACGCACCAAAGTTCGCAGATCCACGCCCGTCGATTTATCACGCGCGCGCGCGCGCCGATCGCGGATTCCGATTATGACACTCGGTTCGCGGAATTCCGAGCCGCAGAAATTTAATGAATGCAGATGCCGGCCGATTTGCCCGCGATTGAGTCGTTCGCCCCGCGTGTGCATAGCGGGGATAAAAAAAAAAAATCGCGAGCGCGACACCCCGCCGTGTCTCGCCTCGAATTAATTAATTATACGCGCGGCGGGGAAAAGTGTATACGCCTGCTCGCGGCAAATATTTTGATCGCGCGGCAGGCTGGCTTATCAGCCGGCCCCGTCGATTTCCCGACGATCGCGGGTCTATACCGACAATGGCACACTTGTTTTAACCCTTTTTTTATCGGTGTTGACGAGGCTCGGGCTGAAAGCTACACGTGTACTTACGCGGTGAGGTATTTTTTTTATATGGATTCGAATCGTATGTTAGTGCGTGGAAAAATATACTTATTATACTTTATTGAGTACTAGTTTTTTTTACATTTTTCTGTTTACTGTATGTACTGTGACTTTCAGCCTGTGTAATGATTTATAGATAAAAGATTGACAGATAAATAAATAAGAATTACTTATACTTCTTAAGCGACTTACGTCGCTTTTTGTCGAAATAATTAAATCACTTAGCAATAAATTCGTGTGATGAAGTTTCTTTCATAATATAAATTTTACTAAGTCAATTCAACTTACAGTGGCTGAATCTTTTTCTAAAATCGAGTGATTTTTGACTCGAATGAAGTTACTTTTCAAATATTTGACTCCTCTGTATTATGAGAGTCGTTGTAGTAGTTTTAGTAATCGATGATCGCTATGTCTCAGGATAGTAAATAATTTGTTGTAACGATCATTATTTTGTTTTTATAATCGCATTTTACAATCATTTTCCCACGCTCTCGCGTTTTACAAATACTAATATGAGTAAAAATAGAAAGATCGTAAAATGAATAAAAAGATCGTAAAAATTACTCATGACTAGATGAAAACTGCCACAATCTTTGTAATAATCACGACTCTTCTGAATAACTTTTATAGAGTTATATGGTAATTTTACGAAAAGGTGCACTGAACCGCAAGATTACTAACCACAGAGTAATGTGTACCACATTTTTTTCATCTCATAGTTCCTACGACAACTACGGAAAAAAAATTTCATAGCACACGATATTTTAACAGTTGATATTATTTTTCCACAAAAAAAAGCGAATAGTAAAGGATTTCCTCGTAAACAAGGCTGGATAAACGTTAATCTTCAGCGCGAGTGAAAAAAACGAAAGGGCGTAAAAAGCAGATTTATGGAAGTCGCATTGAGATTTACAAAGAGGCGGAGAGAGCCTCGACGGAAAAAAAAGACGCGTGTACAAAATCAGTCGTAAAAAGTGTGTCCCGGGCGAGGAAAAAAAATGTTTGTTTCTCGATGCGTGACGGGCGGCGCTCAGCCGTAATGACATGCCGCGTTCCCCTTTTTCGGTAAATTTCACCGACATCCCCGACCCCTCGCTTTTTTTTTCTCATCTCTCTCTCTCTCCCCCGCCGCGACGACTGTGTAAAGCCGCACTCGTGTCTTCGCCGCCGAAAAACGGCGACTCCTCCCCCGCGGGATTTCGCGACACTAGTATTCCCGGCAGGTGTAAACGGCCGGGAGGTATGCGCCTCGCGTGCACCTGTCGCGCGCGGAATGAAATTTTGCGCGCGCCTCTCGACCCAACCATCCCGCGCGCTCTCTCTACGTTTTTCTCTCTCCTTTTTTTTTATTTTATCATCGGCCGTTTTTGGAAAAAACCAGTGTGTACCCCGCGGATCTCGCTTTTGCTATGTCCTTGCGGGGACACCGTCAGCTGTCAGTCTCGGGCATTAAATTCGATGGCTCTCGCGGCGCCTTATTCACTTCGGCGAAGTGAACGTACGGCGCGGCCTTTTAGAAAGTGAAAATTGGGGCCGACTTCGTTATAGGACCGCTTTGATATTTGATACGGCGAGCGTGTAACTTATGGGTCTTAAGTGAAATTGCGCAATAAGTGGTGTCCTTAGGGCGCCGCGCAGGTTGCCGCAAGTAGCAAGGAAATATTGAGAAACTTTTTTACAGCAAGTATGAGAAAAATGTTTTAGAATAATTACTACAATTGTAGTAAAAATTACTATTAATTGTAGTAATGGTGGGATATACTCGCTTTTAATTAAAAATTGCTATTTTTTATAGTAAAAATTGCTTATCATACAGCAAAAATTGCTATTTTTTTTAGTAAAAATTGCTATTTTTTTAGTAAAAATTGCTCTTTTTATAGTAAAAATTGCTATGTTTTATAGTAATTTTCTGTCTAGGTCAAGTATATCCCTTGGTTACTCTTTAATATAGCAAATTTTACTAAACCTTTTTCTTAGTGTAGTATCCCAACGATTTTGCTCGGACTCGTTTAAGAAACAAAGAGCGGGGAAAATGATCTATCGGTGAAAATTTCGTGATCCGCTTTGGTATTCATGCGATGAAAAAAAAAGAGAGAGAGAGAGAAAGCTTTCGCAATATCCCATTTCAGTTGTAGATTTCATTCATGAGTGCATTCGTTAATGAGATTTTTGCGAGCCGCGAGCGCGCGCTGGAAAGTAGGCTAAATAAAATTAGCCATTCCAAAAATGTGGACGTTGCTTGATTTATCGCCCGCTCCTTTAGTCCGGCGCCGCGTTTCCCATATATCCATCCACGTTGAGCATTCGGTGTATGTACCATACACACTTCTCTCTTCCTTTATTTTTCAAACCTTTACTTTTGTTTTCCGCTTACGTAAACCCGCACGGTTTTTTTCCCGGAATCGCCATTAGCATGCATTGTTCATCTATTAAACGTCATTATCGTCATCCGTAGATTATCTAAAATTTCACGAGGTCACTCATCAGATAAAGCATGATATATAGCCTATTTTTTTCTCTCGGAAGAATCGTAAGACACAACAAATATTTTGGCCGCTCTTCCCTGACTGTGCACATTCCCGCTCGTCGAACGATAATAACGGATGCTCCGCGGGGCTCTCGTTTTTGTTAACGAATCACCCACGGTATCTCCACCAGCATATCCTAATCCGAGAAGAGAAAACCACGCCGCAGCGTCCACTCGTATCTAATCGCATTAATTCGTTTAGGAAATTAAAATACCAGCGCGTAGGTCCTCGACGAGAGTATACACGTAATACCCGCCATCTGCAACCACCGCGACGATTAGATAAAGAGAAAAAAAAGGTCCATCGTTCCATTGATAAAAAGACACGCCGAGCGCGGTGTAATCGAACCGCCCCCTAAACAAGGGGTCCCACCCCCCCGGGGCGCAATAAACGCCCTCGCTCTCGATTTCGTCACAGCCGCGAATCGAATATATTTGAGGAAAAACGTAAGGCGCAATGCAAACAATATCGATCTGACGGGGTGCCGCCCGCCGCAAAGAGGATTATTAGACAAGTGTGATGAATGACCGGGGCTAACCGCGCGCGTCTCTCTCCTACGCGCCCCTTATCGAGTGGCAGGGGGGAGGCGGTTCACGCTGTTACAGCTTGTAAGCCACACCGCGACGTGGATACACGCAGCGAGCGATTTTTCGGGCTTGCATTCCGTAGGACCGCTCCTCTCCGGTTCTGGCGCGGAACAAGGGGGGGACCGCCGCGCCGGGGAGAGAAGGAGAAAAGGCGAGCGAGGAGCTGCCCCCTAAACGCGCGGGGCCCATCTGGAATAATAGAATACCATTTGGCATTGTGCTGCACGTGGAGCGAGAGCGGGGCTCTGCCGGATGAGGGGGGCAAAAAAAAATGTACTTTTCGGGGAAGCCGCGCCGCTGCACGGGAAAAGTGATTAGGAGAGGAGGAGGCCGGTTCTCGGTGTCGCAAAAAAAAAGAAACGTTTAACGGGTGTGTATGTATATACCTAACGGCGTGAAGTGCGCGCTCCCTTTCTCTTTCTCTCTCTTTCTCATACTAGTGGGTTTTTAGAATGGAATGCATGAATGAGGGAGCGAGAAGTCGCCCGGTCGAGTGAATGAAGCACGCCGATGTATGTAAATTGGAGCAGCGTTGCGAGATCGTCCCCTCTTTTTTTCGACCATCCGGAATTGGTTAGCGCAACGCTTACAAAAAAATGCCACTTCGGCCGCTGTTCTTTCGGGAAAAAATCTGACCACGCGCCGTGTTTAGGTAAAATTACGCGGCGAAAATGGGTGGAGGGACACTCGGAAAAATGAAAAACGTCGCAGTAAATCTAGCCGGGAAATAAAAACCAGGAGGACAGCCATTGAGAGAGAAGAAGAGAGAGATACACAGAGAGAAGGGGGGTAAATAAAAGGAAGAGGTTCCTAGCCGGGCTCTGGAAAAAGTGTGCGACGTAGAAATGAAAAGAATGCCGCACGGGTCCTCCCGGGGGCCGGCTTTAGGTCGCATAATGCGCCCAGCGGGCTACTCGCTCTCTCTCTCTCTCGTCCCCGCGGCTCGTTATTATTTTCTGCCTTCTCGCGCCGGATTACGCGGTGCCCGCGTGTGTTTACTGGAGCATTATGCCCCCGGCATCGATTCAGGGAAAAGTGCCTCGAGTGCCTCCGCTGCGGAAAGATGCGAGATGCCGCAGTGCAGCGCGCGGCCAGTTGTTTGGGCTTGTCTCCCGGTCAGATTATGGCGCGACGGATGGACGGGGCCCCTCGAGTGGTGTCATCCACAATCGGGAAACGTCCCGGCCACTCGCCTTTCCTTTTACCTACAAATATCGGAGAATATTATTTTACCGGAGATTTTTTCAGTTTTAAAGATGCTTGACGGCAGTGGATGTGGATTATTGTACTTCGCTTGTAATGTTGATCTTATTTATTTAAAAATTTGGCGGACTTAATATGTGTAACAATATAACAATAAATGGATGAATTTGTAATGATTTGTTAAATAAGTAGAATAGAATAGAATAATAAATTTCATAATTTCTTATAATACAGTGTAAATACGTAGGTATATAATTAATATATAATAAGAGTTATAAAACAAAGTAAAAAATAAAGATCTGTACTACTAATCATTTTTAAGTAACTCAAAAATCATTCGTAATAACTAAAAAGAATAAAAGATCATTAATAGGAAAATTAATCAAATAAAAGGGTTATTTAGTTATATTTTTTTCAATGAAGACAAGATTCGATCAATTTTAATTAATTTTAAGTGACCGAAAATGTAATCAAGCACTTAGATCTAATTTTATATAATTCAGTGATTTAAATTCGTAAGTCGAAGATTTGCAAAATCTTTTTTTAAAAGGCGCGCCTGAAAAATGGTACAAAATTCTAATTACTGATTACTACATACTGAATTCAACTCATTATTCAATAGATATTGTGTACTCGCAATCACTAATAATTTTTTATTTAAGAAACATGATTTAACAATTTTCAGTGATTAGGACACATTAGAAAAATCGATTATTAAAATAATAACACACCGAAATTGATTTCTCATTGATTAAAAAGAGATTGGAAAGTCACTTACTTAAAAGCGTTTCAAATCCTCATTTAAAAAAAAACATCATTCGACAAAAATGTTCCACTGACTAAATCACAAACACAGAAAACACCAGCGTAAATTACCATCGCACTCAGAAATGCAAACAGTTTCTTAAACAGAAATAAATTTCTCACCAGCGCGTCACGGATATTTTCAAATCCATTGTGCGCGCGGGTCCTCCGAATCAAATATACAAACCGTATAGTAGCGACGAATCGAGAGGAGAGGAGAAAAAAAAATAGAATTTTCTAAAAAAAGGGAATACGAAGTGCTCCCCTCGTAAAATTACCACGCTCGCTAGGAGAAACATTTGTCCGCAAGAAAAGTATAAATATCCGGCTTTTAAAAGTCGGCCGTTCGCTCGCTCAATAAAAGCGATTTCTCGTATTCCCCGAGAACACATAATGAGCCGGGGACCCCGGGCGCAACGCACAAATCAATACGGTGAAGAGGAGCGCGGGACGTAAGGTATATACACGGTTTTTCGGTGGCCCGGGTCCAAGAGCACAATGCTCGAATTTCTCGGGCTCGCGCGGAGGAGCAAGGGGGGGAAGAGGAGGCTCGACGGGGCTTTTCCTCCCTCTCCCCCGGCGTATCGCCGCCTCGGATCTTCCTTCTTTCATTTTAAAACATCGGACAGCTATGTGGAACGCGCGCGCGCGCCCACACACTCTCACGCGCCAATGGGAATACAACAATGACCGGCGCGCTCCTCCGAAGAGGAGTATAGTCTCTTCTCAGACTTCATCCACTTTCTCTCGTTCTGCTTCGTCATTCATTCTCTTATCGTTGCGTATATGGGTTTATATATATACGCCGAGGTGGTTTTTTTGCCACAGCGCCGTTTTCGCCTTGTCCTTTTTTTTCTGACGCCTAGCCGCTTTCCGCTGTTATTACCGGCGATTTGTTCTTCCATTTGCTTTCGCTCGCTGTGGTATTTTACTTTCTTTCTTTAATGGTTAATCACTTTTCATGGACTTTAGTCTTAAGTGCGTTTGAAACTGTTTTTCTATTGATTTTTGATGGATTTTACGAGAAATGAGCAAATTTTTTACATAAGGATTTGTTGTAATCACTAATGCACATTTTTTTGTAGTTTGAAAAAATTCAGTTACTTTCAAATACAAAAAAGTTTGCCGTTTTATCTTAAATATGACATTAATTCAAGCAAATTTGATATTGGTTAGATAGAGTGTATTTTATTTAAAATTCGAGAATTCAAATTATTTTATTGATACTCCTGAACGACCATAAAATAAATTAATTATAGATGTTAAAGAAGTAAAACAAAAGTTTAAAAAAATTTATAGAGATACCTACTATAAAAATGTACATCGAAACACACTCAAATAATAAGCCATACATGCAGTTTAAATAATTAGTATAAGAAAGTACTAATGTACTAATTCTATATAAAAATAGAAATTCCTACTGTGTAATTTATTGTTTGATGTACTTAAGTAAAACAAAACGAATCACATTATACATTATGTGAATTAAGTGAAATTTGCCGTTAAAATATCGCGCCGGAAAAATTAATTAGTTGAGCGCGTCGAAATGGACCAAAAAGCAGGACACCACAATGGAATTAGGAGAAAACAGCTCAAAATGAAATTACGAAAGCCGCACTTTAATCAGGATTTAAATAAACGCCGCCCAAAATACTCCCGCGCCAAAATACCAAACCCAATCTCGCTGAGTATTCCCGCGTTACAGATATGCGACTATACGAGTTTTTTTTTAATTTTTTCCGCCCTCCCACCCTATACCGCGGATGCGCGCTCGTCTCCTCCATCCCCCAGACGCCGCGTCCATCCCGCGGCGGAAAACAATGCCGGAAAAAAGAAGGAAGGCCCGAGCCCATTGTGTGGTCGGCTCCTCGGAAAAACAGCGCGATAAAATCGACCGACACCTACTTTACGCCGAAAGGGAAGAAGGCCCGGCATACGAAAAGCGGCGCGCGTGCCCCCGGACGCGGCCTTTCGTCGTTGAATAATATTAACGCGGTTTAAATTAGGCGAGTTTTTTTGAGGGGGAATTCGGACGAGAGAGGAAATTTTAATGAAAAGCGTCGGGTATGTGCATACACCGGCTGCTGATGTCTGCGCTCGTCACCTTCCTTATCCGCCGCTTATCTGCTCGCCCGTTCCTTACGCGGGCGTGTAATTCAATCGTTTAATTTGCTTTATTTGCATTTGAGTGGCTGTGTGGGATGCATACTATATTACTGGTTTTTTGGAGGTAAACATAAATGGGTTTTTAATGTGGACATCTAAATAAATTTTTCGTTACTTATGTTAAGTTAATCGAACCGTAAGTAGAAGGCGAATCTTTTTTTTATTTAAGATTTCTTATAGATCCTTAATATCTATAACTAAACCTATCCGTAATGATGTATTTTTCATACAATTTATGAATTAATTCTTTTACAAATTCTTTATCAATTCTTTTGATTTAAAAGCAGTAACAATTAATTGAGTTCAAATTAAAGTATTTATAATTGAAATCTGCCGATGAAGATGTTGTTATCAATAAATTAACAATTGTTATTTAAACGGATTTTTGACACGTGCATTGGATAATTCAAAATTAGATGACATGAAATTATTAATATAGAAAATCCGATGGCTGAGGTTACTTGTGTAAATTTATATTTTTTAAATCGTCACATTTTAAAGTTTTATTTATTTATTTATTTATCGCACTTTCATTTCCTTTATCCTTCAATACATTTCACGTTTCTTATCAATAATAATAAAAATATTATGCCAGGTTATCGGTTAAATTATGAAAAACTTTAAATCTTACTGATTATTATTTATTACTATTTATCAGTGAAGTATAAGCCTATATCGGAATCATCGGACCAGAACCCGATCATATATAGAGAACTGACCGAGTCTACGCGAGAAAGAGAGAGTGAAAGTATTATTACGCGGGGGAAATGCATAAGTCGGTATAGGGCCCCGAAAAGAATGGAGAAAGGAGCAGCTGACGATGGAAAGGACTTTAATTAGAAACTGAAGCGTGACAAATGTTCAAAACTTTAATTTGATTTTACACCTCATCGTTCGATATTATACGCAGACACGGAGGTGCCGCTCTCTCATTAAACGAATTCGTATACGGATTTTTTCGATTCTTATAAATCAATTTGATCGCGCTATTCTCAATAAATTCATTCCGGAAGGCCCACCGCTCGCCTTTCGGTCGAATTTCAAATTAAAATTTCGGATCATTTTTTTAACGCGGCTCCCACATTCGTATTTACGTCGCGGCGCGTCACTTAAACGAGCTTTTAAGCCGCGTTTATCTGTTTTCGAAATCTTCCTACCCGCGCGTAAAATAGTCGGCGTAGGTGCCTCCAGAAAAAGAAACGAAGAAGGAAACACCCGGGGCTGCAGCGGGCGAAAATTCGCACGCGAGCGAGCCGAGAAAAAAGGAGGATCGCCCGTCAAAATCGCAAAAGCGATCGAGATACGAGCGAGTGAATGGGGGCCCCCGAGTCGAAAAAAAGGAAGCAACGAAACCGGGGAAAGAAATCGATTCTTCGCTCTGGGCTCCCATTGTTCGGCCGAATGCCCGGCACGATGGGCTCGCGAAGATT
This sequence comes from Eurytoma adleriae, assembly GCA_900480045.1. Lineage (NCBI taxonomy): Eukaryota > Metazoa > Arthropoda > Insecta > Hymenoptera > Eurytomidae > Eurytoma > Eurytoma adleriae. The sequence goes on from UXGC01000406.1 coordinate 45,861, forward strand.
GGCTAATAGCTAATAGCTAATGGCTAATGGAGGCGTCGCTCGTCCGGGTGTAACCTGCGCCGCGCGGCAAACAAGTACACCACGCCGAGGAGGAAACGCCCGGCTCCCGGCGTCAAATAGTCGGAATAACTTAATTTTTATAGACTAAGCGTAAAAAAAAGGAAGGTGGGGGTGACGCTAAGCGACTTTGACGTGGGACGTGTTTTCGATCCGCTCGGACAGTTCGCTATTATTCTTTCGCGAGGGATACACGAATTAATCTTCCAGGACTAGGCTGTACGGCCAGATTCGATCGGCCGATATGCAAGAATGCGCCGAACAATTACGGATATTATTTCGACGGAGCAGCTTCCAAATCCGTAGAGTCAGCTCATAAATATCTCATTTGCGTTTACGGATCTCCGAGCGACTAGGAGGGGCACTCAAAAAAAAAAAAAACAAAACGAGAGAACTGGTTCCTTATCAGCCATCCAAGACCTACGAAAAAAAAAGAGGAACTCGACGTGTCTCCTAAACGAAACAAAACTCCTATACCCGGCGAAAGAATTCGAGGCACCTCCTCCCCGAGGGGGCCCCTCTCCTCATTAAGATTTAACGACCCAGCAAATTAGCGAATAGCGCCAGTCACTCGGCATATCTCCCGCAATTATCCATACAAGTTAGCCGGCGAATCCTCCATAAAGTGTAGAAAAGCCGGTGGGCATATTCCCCCCGCTGTAAAAAGAGGCTGGGGGGTTGGTCGCCTCTTCTCTTTTAAAAGAAGGCGAGGCTGCCTCTCTCTCTCTCGGACGAAAAAGCCCAGCGCCTAGCCATAAATTCGCGGCGGCGGCGGCGGCGCAAGCATATAAATACGTCGAAGGGGGTAGAGGAGCGAGCGAGCAAAAGGAGGAAGTGGAAAAATAAGGAAATAAAAAAAGAGGGAGGCGCGCGGTGGCCGGCGGCGGCAAGGTCGGGCCCTCAGATACGATCCGCGGCTCCCCTCCCCCGCGAGAACCCGAGGTGTGTCCCTCGCTGCGTATTTATGCGCGCGCGAGCGCCGCGGCCTTGGCGCGGACATCCCGGCGCGCGAGGGGGCGCGAGCGATACGTCCCGGCGATAGGCTCTCGGGGCGATTTCGAGGAGTTCGATCGCCGCGGCCGACTTCTATACGTGTATATAACACATATACACGTATCCCCTTTTCTCTCGCTCTCTTTCACCGGCGCGCCCGGCGAGGAGGCTCACTATTCTGCCTCGCGGGACACGCCGCCGCTCGTCGATGCCTTTCTTTTGAGAAGTTAATCCCCCGCGCATTCCGACGAGCGAGGGGATCATCGGCGCGATTGTGCGGTTTGAACCTGTTTGAGCTGCTGCGCCGGGGCTCCCGACGCCGCTCCGTTGTTGCGCAGATCTACGGCGACGCGGCCGCGCGAGCCGCGTTTTCTTTCGCCTTGCCTCGCGCGCGGCTCCGCCAATTTTATGTGTCCTTTCAAGCGAGCGGGGATGCCTTACTCGATGCGGTAACGAGGATCTTTTATTTTAGTGCCGCGGCGATGGTTTATTTCGTTGCCGCCGGTTGGCTCTTGCAAAAATTACCTGTAAAAGGGTGATGAATGGATGTGTAGTGCGGTGGTATATTTAGAAGTATCCTTGGGTGCAGGTGAAATGTTTTTAGATTTCGCGATGGGGATAGGTACTTTTGTTGTGTCGTGAAAATGAAATGTCAAAGGTACAATGTGATAAATACAAGTCGATGGTCAGGATACTTTCTTTTATGTATCCATTTAATAAATTTTAGAAAAAATCAGCAAATATCAATAAATACGCGCAGTCATTAATTTATATTCTCTCCCTAAAAAATATAACTATCTCACTAAATAAATTTGAGCGACATGTATATTTCAAATAAAATTTTTTAGCTTTAGAGAAGAATATTTAAAAACAAAAATTCAATATTTAAACAAACATAAAATTCTTTGGTGATTCAAATTGAATCATTGAATTTTGATTATTAATGCATAACAAAATGATTTGAAATTTAACGGCCTTTCAACCAAATATCAACCTGCAATCAAACTGTTTCTTTAAATCTCCCATAATATGATTTAGCCATCTTTTTTTTATTAAGAGGGTTATTAAAAATAACAATTTTCATATTTTTCATGTCAAACATTTTGTTTCAAATACCAAAAATGAAAATATTAAAATAGAAAAAACTGTTCATTGTAATTTTTATTATAATTTCATTTAAATTTAGCATTTTTTATTATAGTTTTTTAATTTTTTTTTCAATAAATCGCTCAAGTACCTAGTTTTTCCTAAGTGTCCTATTTTACCCCGCTTTCCTGTATTAGAAACTCATTCTAAAAATAATTTTTGAGGATATTGTTTTTTAAATTGCATGGACGTTACATCACGTCAATTTCGCAAGTCCTTAGAAACTTTTTTCACGTCGTAAAAATAAATTAAGTGATATATACCGAAAGACGACGACAGCTCTGCATTGAAAATTTTCAAAAATACATTACCTCCGCGCTGGAAACTTTATTATTCTACAAAAAACGCTTAAATCTGTATTCACTTTTTACAAATCTCCTTACGTCACGGGCAATCATTCATTACCCGTAATAGAGTACTTAACATACATTTACATAATAATTTATACATTATAGTAATACTTATCTTTTTACATAAATTTATTAAAAATTGTTTCTTTTTTTGTGTTTCAGGTACGTAAAGGGTGAAAAACGTCCATTCATTTTTTATTTCCCACCGTACGGTGAGTCGTATCTTTACCCAGTTAAAAAAAAAATTGAAAAAATTTCATTCCCCACATAAACGTAAAAAATGATCATACCCATGAAATAAATACATCGGAAATAGAAAGGATTCCATTACAACAAAGGAAGCGGATAAAATATTTTCTATCAACACACGTCGGCCCTATTCGCTCAGTCAACTCGCGCTTCTCAAAAGAAAAACAATAAAATCGCCGTTCAGCGAAAGGCTGCGCGCATGTGCTCGCAATCCAAACAGCCGAGGCGAATGGGGTACCCATACAGCGTGTCCCTTTACGTACGCGCGGCTTCTGCGCGATATCACTCATACGCGTCACGTCGCGCGCGCCTCTCCGTCCGCTTAAAAAGCGTCAAAAGCCATCATATTAAAATCGCCGAGCAAACAGCGAACGCGTCCCCCCTTACATCCGCAATATTTCCCGCTCCCTTGTTTGCCCCGGCGCGCGTCAATAACCGATCGAAGCGTCGTCGGAGATACGCGGCGTCGCCCGCTGCGCCGCGGCGATAAAAGAGCGATAATCGCGCCATTAGGGGCTGAATCATCCCCCGGAGCAAACAGGCAGAAGTCGCGAGAATCCGGGGGACGCGCCACTTCCCCGGCGACGAGTACCTGTCACGCGGGCGTCCGGACCCGTCGGTCCCTTCTTCCGGCGTAATGGAGGGGTATCCGCCTTGTTTACTTGGGATTTTCCTCCTCTGCCCGGCGGCTATTCTCTCCGTCGCTTTTCGCGCGACGCACTTTTAAAGCGCGCGCGAGAGTGGGCGGGCGAGGACGCCGGGGGCCGGCGCTCGGCGGATTTACCTAATGCCTCGTATTTTGCGGATTTCAAGGATTACGTTTGCGCGCGCGCGCGCTGGATTTGGCCGCTCTTTCTCTATCGGTTTAAAACGATTAGCGTTACACGGTAATAATGTGGCTTTTGAACTCTCCGAGGGAGTTCCTCATATTCTGCGCGGTTTACGAGAAGTTCGTATTTACGGCCGGTTGTGGCGTATTTTATAAACACTTAATTCGCTATTTAATGGCGAGCTGTAATATTTCAAAATACTCATTTTTCACGCGCAATGGGGATTTTTTTATGCACGGCATTATGCATACAGTGTATATTATTTTCTTCTGAAGTGCAATGATAGTGTCACTTGACAATGTAGAAGTAAGTCTATTTTGTTTGTATATATGGAAAAAAATGATTTAATAGTAATTGCTATATTAAATATTTATATAATTTTGCAAAAGTTTAGGTATACGAGAAATTTGACTATTCAGTGCATTCACTTAGATATAATTAATTGCTTAATCATAGAGAATCTATGTATCTCTAAAAGAAAATTTTCTTATCCTTTAATGTAGAAAAAAGTATATTTTAAAAAATTTATTTTGCCGTATATGTACCCTTATATCATTCTATAATGTATAATATATCCTTCTATATAAGCACATTGCTTCCCCTTGACTGCTTTGAAATAATGACACGCATCGACTATAAATTTTGCGCACAATATTCAACGACTTATCACGAACCCGCTTGAAATTTGAAAAATTTTTACGGATTATTTTGATTTAATATATTTATTTTATAAAATATTCGATGAATTAGAAATAATAAATCTTATTTTTTTTGTATATCTTTATTTTTGGATGATATTTTTATGAGAAAGCATAGTGCGAAAGCAGTTTTCAGTGTTTCTTCTTCTACTATAGAAAAAATAATAACTTTTGCTAAACAAACAATTTTTCTCCATGTACACAGAAAGTGTCTTCGTCATCACCCCCGCAGCTCAGAAAAATAACTACTAAACACCTTAAAATAGGTACCGCCTACAAAACGTAATCTCCTCGGGTACACATTGTCCGAAGAATAAAAGGGTTGGCCAGTTATTTGCAAACTTTCCCTAGCTTTTCCCGGCCAGTTTAAATCTCCTCAAAGTGCTTCACATAGCAAAACAAAATAATATTGGTATTTTCGTCTCGCCCGTCAATAAGAAAAAGGAAAGCCCGAGCCGCCCGCGCACAATGGAGCAATAAGCAGCGTTTCATCAAAGACAATAAACACGTTGTGTGCCCTCGGGATCTTAAGAATAAAGCCGTGACCAACAGTTCCATTGAACAAATTCCCCGATCGACAAACGGCAATAAAACAGTTTACCGCGTAAAGCGCCGCCCCGGACAAAAGGCGTCGTTTTAAAAGCGCTCGATCGCCCTTACGTCGCCGCGTTTACATCAACTCGATTATTACTCCTATCAATAATTGCGCGGGATGCACAAAAGACGGGGAGTTTAAAAAGGCGTTTACACGAGGGAGGGACGAGTACGCGTCGACGCGGAGGAAGAGGTCAGCGACGCCGGGGATCCTTGCGCGAGCCGCACGTATCGGAGCGTGACTGGACTGTCGGCGAGGACCACCGTCTTCCTAATAAGCCGTCGCCTCTCGATTTATCCCCCAGATACTCATCTTTGTTTCTCCGCCCGGGCTCCTACTTATCCTTCCGGCGCCGTCGTTTCTTTTTCTTTTTCATTTTTATAATTAATCGACCGATTCGTCGGCCGCGCTACAGAAACCGGGCGCGGATAATCGGCTGGTTTCCGCTTTGATTTCGAGCCGATCTCCCAGCAGCTCCTTATGCACACACTTTGTTTCCTACTTGTACAGCCGAGAGGATCGTTCCGCCGTTTAATTGACACGAGGGAAGCCGGGGGAGGCTCGTAAAACGCGTGTCGGTTAAATTTCCGCGCGCTAAAAAATTCCGCGCGCTTTATCGCGTCAATTTGCGCGCCGCGATTTTATGGATCCCGCGGCAATCGAATTAGCGGCGAATTCGGCCCCGGAGGAGGCGGCGTCGCTCCTTTGCGCGAAAGGGCACTAAGGGCCGCGCGCGGGATTACGCGTATAAAATCCCGACGACACGCGCGCGGCGGGATCGCTTAATGCCGCGCGCGTGGCTTTACGCCCGGGGAAATAAAAATAGCGCTTTACGAGCTAAATTCGAGCGGATAAGCGCGGCGCAAAGGAGAAACCGGAAAGTCGCCGCGGCTCGCTTTTTCCCCGCAGCGACGGAGCTTTTGGAATCGATACGCGGGAGGACGAGTAAGACGCGCGGCTCCGGGCTTCTGGACTTTTTTTTTTCGGCTCTTCGGATGCTGGGCTAAGTCCCCGGCGCGAGTCGAGCTTAAATTACGGGCGATCCCAGCTGTTTTTCGGATGCGGCGCGTGCGTCCGTTACGAAACGCGGACCCGGGACTCGATTAAGTGTATTAGGGAATGCTTTTCGTCGCTGGCTTGGCTTTTAAAGCCGAGAGACACTCCGCTCTGACCAGCGTTATTTTTGTTCGTAATAGAAAAGGGAAAACATTTTTTTTTTCATTAAATTTGGTGATTATTTAAAGAAGTAGAAATTTAGTTTAAAAATTTCTTTAAACGTTTTTCGAAGCGTCATGCAACATTTACTTCCAATTTTTATTCTATTTATATTAATTGGAGTAGACTACTCTTTAACTGCGTGTCTTATACTAGATTAAAACGCAGTAGCGTGAATTTTTAACTAATTTTGTTCTATTAAAAATTTAATCAATAAAAACTGTAAAATCGCGACTGTGCTAAAAATAATCGATTAAATGTAATCAGGAGATAGATATAATTCACATCATCAAAAATCGTTACATTTAGGATCAAATTGTGCCTAGTAGTCAGTTTGTGCTCATAAATTATTTAAAATTTCCACCAGGGCTCATTACATCTTAAAAGCATCCGGTCAAAAATCTCAATCTACGACTTTCGCAATTCCACGCCGAGGGGTAATTAAACTCGCGACGGCAACGTTTTAATCCGGCGAAAATAAACGAACGCCGCGGCCGAAATTTTGGAAGCACAATAAAAACCGGTTAACGATGCGCCGATTAATAAAATCGAATATAAAGCGCGATGTTTATCGCGCATTTACGTACCGCGCAGCGATCATCGGGTATATATACGGCTTATCGAGAAATGCCATCGGCCGATTGATCTATCAAAAAAAAAAAAAAAAAACGGAGGCGCGCATCCACCAGCGGCGATTCCTAATTAAGGAATCCGAATCGAAAATATTCCGATTCACAGTAAAAGTCTAATTAGCCGTCGCCCTGTAGGTATATATGTATCTCTATATCTCCGTCTCTCTCGGAAAACAATGCGGAGGAAAAAAAACGGGTTTGGCCGCGGCGAGGGGGGGGAGAAAATTCGAGGTCCGGCGTATTAGTCCGACTAATGACTAACACGACGGCCCGTGGGCAGATGAATCCCGTTCCCGCGCCGAGATCCGAGGAGAGAGATGCGCGCCGGGCGGGGAAAGTCGCTTGGAGGGCGCCACCTTCCCGGCGCTCGCCGAGCTGCGTGCGGTCTCCGGCTGCAGTGTACGCGCCGCATAGGAAATTTCGTATCTGAAAGTCAGCCTTTGAGATTCCGTTTTATCACAATTATGGAAATGCATGGTCTACTTCGCGCTGCGCGCTTGTATTAATGAGATAATGAACGCGGCCGTACCGCGCGATTACGTCGAAATGCACATAATTTATTCTCGATAAATGTCACTATCGTAATGTTAAAGTGAAAAAATAAAAAAAAATCTCTCTTTTGTAGAAAAAACAGTTTGTTTAAGTTCGAGTGGCTGAGTCTTCACTTGAATCGAGTGATTTTAGTCAATTTTACTAGATCTAGTCGCAGGCTGACTTTTAGAGACTTTTTGATACACCATATGATTAATAAATAATTATTAATATATTAGTTATGAAATGGCTACTAAAAATTACTTAGCAAATTTACAGTCTATGATCAAAGTACCATAATGTCTAACATTGTAAAACATTTCTCTTAGTGCACTCTTCCACATTTTGAGTGCACATCATCCTTGGAACTTTAACGACTCGCTATAAGTGTCTAAAAAAGAAAACCATGCATATATCGACTGAAACTTTTCGATCGATTAGTAAACAGTGGCCCGCATTTTTCCTCTCCCCATATCGCCCCCCTCGCATCCATTAACTTTATTTTCCTTTCACCTATCGTCATCCCTCACTTTTGTCAAACGCGTCCCAACTAGCCGTTCGATTCATCACTCGTCATATAAAACTCGCGTCTACTCCACTAAAGACATTTTCCCCGTGCGTTTTTTTTCTCCTCCTCCCGTCCTATAAATGGCCATCGCCGGCTGCGTCCGCTGCAGCTCTCCGGCCGCGTCGGATAAAGTGATCTAGCCCGCGCGTCCCTCTCCCGCGAGAGCCGAGGAAAAAAAAGGGAAGAGAGGAGCACGCGCGACAAACAGGTCCGGGAGCGAGGCCTGCGCGGTATCCGAGGGAAACGAACGGAAAGTTGGAAGACCGCCGAAACGAAGCCCGCGCTCCAAGATTAATGTGCACCGGTCTGCTCCCGATGCCTCGTTGTCCGGCTGTGATTTTCCGGTTATCACTCGGTGGAGGACTCCCCTCGGTCGTGAAAATCGAACGATCGACCCTACTCGTGTAAAAAAATTTAGTCTGGCTAAAGTCTGGCAATAGTCTGGCAAAAGTCTGGCTATGGAGACTATCCCATACTTTATGCCAGATTTCGTAATAGTCAATTTAAGTCTGGGAAAATGATGCTAGACTTTTTGCCGTACTTTTTCCAAGACTTTTTTGCTAGACATTTTCCTAGACTTCAATTGACTATTACGAAGTCTGGTATTAAGTATGGGATAGTCTCCATAGCCAGACTTTTGCTGCCAGACTATTGCCAGACTTTAGCCAGACTAAATTTTTTTACACGGGATATATGGACACTGCGCGTGTGTTTAGGACTTTGGCGATGAACTTTTGATTGGCACCTGGACTGTTCGGCGAGGCTCGCGGGAAACACTCGTCGACGATCGACTTCGGAGTACAGCTAATTACGCGAATAATTGCGGCCGTTTCATTTCTTTTTATTCGCCGCTCGTTACTCCTCGATTTCCGCCTTTTAAACCGCAGCGACAGGCCGTAAAACTCCTTTGAAGGCCGCTTCATTACTAGAGCCGAGAAAGAGAGGGAGAAAAAAACGTCGCAATTGTGTCACGCCGCGTTGGCTCTCGTTTTTTTTTTTTCGTCGCGAGCTTCCGCCTAAACCTCGGCTCGGTAGTTTTTCATCGCGGTGAAAAGCTAATAGCGGCGCGCGAACGAAAAGAAAAAACGCAACGACACACGAGCCCGAGCTTTTAAGCGGACGACGCGCAGCTTTCGAGGAAAGAAATTGAGACATTCAACAAGGCGTAAAACCACTTTTTCCATCGCTCCCCCGGCGACGCGCGGCCTTTGAACCTGCCACGGGAAAACCGCCGTAAACGTCGAGCTCGCGCGCAAGGGAAAAAAAAGTCGGAGGGGGGAAAAATGCGGGTCGATTGTCATCGAAAAGTCGGCGGCTCCTTGAATCGCGCGCTGAGTTTTTAAATCAGCGCCCGAGTGGGGCCTGCTGGATTTATCCTGGCGGCCTTTCATAAACGACGTGAGAGAGGAGGAAAAAAAAGGACGGCGCGCGCGCGAGATGTTTCGCTAACATTACATCGCTTTTTTCGCGGCGCGCGCACCGCTTTTTTACCGGCGGCCCCGCTAAACTGCCCGGCGTCGAATCATCTCCCGGATTGGAATTAATTGTTGAATAAATTAAACGTCGACGGTTGAGTGACTCTCTAACGGTACGGGCCTGTTCCTTTCTTCCCTTTTTTTTTTCCTTTCTCGCTCTTTTGCTTTACGAGCTTAACATTTTTTTACGACTGATCTATCGGCGTCCGAGGTGTAAGAACGTCGCTCGCGACTCCTCTAATTAAGTTCGAAGTTAAATCACGGGATTAGAAAGGTTCGCGATGCCTCGAACGGCAGGATTTAGCTTTGGAATATTCTAATCGACCATATAATTTTATAGGGTCTCGAACGGACTCTTCTTATTTTTGCTGCACCTTACAAAACGGCCGCGATGGAAATATTCGCAATAACTCAGTGTTTTATGTCTTTACCGCGAAATGTGAAGGCAGATAAAGTTGAGAAAATAATAATGTAAGAACAGTAAGGATTTCGAGTAAAATTTAAATGAAAATTTTATAAAATTGACAAAAATAAAGTTTTATAATGTGAAAGAGCGTAAAACTTGATTCTTAAGCTTGTAGTGGAATTAAAGTGATTTTTCATCTTTCGAGAGAAAAGGGGTATGATGAAAGTAATTAACAAGAATTTTAAATTAAATTACATTTTATTAAAACTGTTTTCATGTTTTACAACTTTATAATAAAAATACGTTTTACAAATAAATCGCACAATTTAATTGGATTAATGTCTTTTTTATTGATCCATTAACACTGTATAAAAAACACACACATCACTTTCTTACTCGGAGGAAAATATTTTTATTAAAAATTGCAATAATCTGCTTTAATCCTCTCGATCTAAAATTTGCAAAAAATATGTAATTTTTTTATAAAGTTTCTATAATTTTTTGAAAATTTACTGGAGAGCTTCTAACTTATACTGTATTTCCAGCAAATTTAAAATGGAATGAAATAGTTTTTTATTGCAAACTGAAGTATTCACAAAACTTAAAAATTAGATTTTTGAAATATTGAAAAGATTCGCTATAAATTAAAACATCAGAATATAGATTTTATAGCGGCGATTTGCAGATGAAATTTTTTTTAAATCTATGTTAAACAAAATTTCATCTGCAAATCGCCGCTAAAATCTATATCTTCATTTAAAAATTATATCTCCTACAAAAATATACCGCAAATTTTTCGTTATCAATCTATCAGACCATCAAATTAGACTATCGCAATTTTCAGTGCAAATTTGTTCTCCTCGATCTAAAACTCCAAACCCGCAATTCCCCGTCGAAAACTAAAAAAAAAAATCGATCACCACCATTAAACTTAGCCGACTCGCGAGTTTCCGGCTGCTACACCGTCGATCCCGCAAAGTCACACTCCCGCCTCACCGTCCGCGCACAAGTCCGCCGCGACCGTCCGACAGGTAAGGCGCGCACGAGAATCCCCGCGAGGTAAGCGCGCTGAGGTGTCCATACAAAAGGCCCGAGAGCGAGCGGCGCAGCGTCGCTCGGCGACTGAGCGGGCCGGCTCGGCCGCGCGCTCGTCGAACCCCCCTCGGTCGCCGGGCGGGGCGAGGGGTCGGCGCACGGCTCGTGCGTCTCCGGCGGCGCTCGTGCCGCGCCGCTGCCGCCGAGTCTCGCCGGCGCGGCGGCCGCCGCCGTCGGCCCCTCAGTCGCGCGCTCGCACGGCCAGACGCGTCCGCGACCCCGAGCTGCCAGGAGGTGTCTCGCTGCCGCTCGCAACCGTGAGAGAAAGAGAGAGACAGAGCAAGGGAGAGAGAGAGAGAGAGAGCGCCTCTCCGCTTTTGTGCCGCGAAGTCTGTACGGAGCGAGCGAACGCCGGGATACATTCGCGAGTGCCTCTGCTGTGTACCCGCGAGAAAAAGGACGAGACGCGCTTACTTTTTTTTAAATTTCGCGCTTTCGGAGCGGCGCGCCGAGTTCGCGTGGGCGAGGAGCCGACGGCGTTCAAACTTGGAGTTTGAAAAGTGCGGATAGTAAAAAAAAAAGTGCGGAGGACCTTGAGGAGGTTCCAGTGCGGTTTCCGGAGTTTCGGAGCATCCTCGGGGAGAGGAGCGTTTCGGAGCGCGCGCGCGCGCTGAGCGTCGGATCGCAGCGGGCCGTCGGACGCCGAGAGGAGAGCGCGCTCGGCCGAATGTCAGGATCGGGCATCGGCATCGCCGGAGCTTGCCCCGATGGCTGATACATCGACCAGCTGTGAATTCCGCGCGAGTGGCTCGTGACGATTGCTTAATCGCAAAGAAAAATTTTTCAGTGTCTTAAAGAAGATCTGCCAGTGTTGTTCGTACCACAGTGATATTTTCAAAAGTGAAGTCTTGAGAATTGATACTCAATCGAGTGGAATAAGTAAGATACGAGGAAGAAAGGATATAAAACAGTGGTGATCGCGTGTATATCGTAGGATAAAAAATTTGAAAATAAAAGCGAGGGGACTGACGATGAGAATCGGGCGAGCGGCGTCGACGACGTAGATTCGCGCCTCCTCGTCGTCCCTCGCGTTGGTGTCGTGGATGTGGCTGTGTGACGAAAGTAGTGGTGCCAGGTGCTGGAAGACGAAGGTGGAGCCGAGGACGCCGCAGCAGCTGAGGAGGACGACGGCCCCGGGCGCCGGGGACTCGAGATACCATGGTGTCCACGTCCATTGTCACCCTCGTGTTCCTTGTGTGCCTGCAGACGGTGCTGCTCTCGACCGTGAGCAACTGCGCCAAGACCATCAGCATGTACTGGAACACGACCAACTCGATGTAAGTGCCGCGACGCCTTTGTCGCATCCATTTAAAGAAAGCGAAAAAAACAACCCCAGAGTCGTGTAGGACACCATCCCCCTTTTTCCGCGAGTTCGCGCCGCGAGTGATCGACGAGTTGCCGTCGTTTTTTCTCTTTCGAGCGGCGAAAAACTTGGCCGTCAGTGCGATGCGTCGGCCGAGAAGTTCCGTAGAAGTAAGGGCTTGATTTTGATGGATCGGAAAGTTCAGTTTTTCCATCGGTCAAATTATTTCGCTCCGCAATTAGTTAGCTTTTCTTCTCGCTGCGACGGTGGAAAGTTTTATGGAAATTTGAGAAATAAAAGTTTGCTCTTGCGCAAACTACTGAAGTGATGCTTAGAAAAATGAAAATTTTAAGATTTATTTAGGTGTGTTTTATATTATTCACAATATAGTGAAAAATTTGTATCTCCGAAAAGTTTAATCTATGTGTTATTAACACACTTAAAATAATAGACATAAAAAATGTCACGCATTTAGAAACATATTACCTGCATTGAATACGGTTCTTTAAAAAAAAAAGTTCGAAATGAAAAATTTCGTGTTTTAATATCAACGCATTCATCTTGTTCCGTGAATTTCAACAACCTCGTCGTTAAACGCGATCGAGAATTACCAATTCGTGCTCTCCTCCGCCAGTCGTTCATTATTAATATAGAAAAAAAAGCGCAGTGAAAAAAAGCCGAACAAAACTCACGCGAGTGTGAAAATATCAGTTTTTATCGTTCGAAACGCACAATCGGACGCGCGCGCGCGAAGCCGGCGGACAAATCCGCGCGGCATTTTTCAGCTGAAAATCCGCGAGATTACCCGGTGAAAACTTTGTATGCAAATCGGCCGATTACCGCCGGCAAAAATGTCGCCGAGCGAGCGAGGCCGCGATATCGAGTGCATAAGAGCGCGCCTCCCCCCCGATGATAAATAGCGAACACGTTTCTGTTTCTCGATCGGCGATTTTTTTAATGCGCGAAGCTTGTCGCGCGCGCGCCTCCGCAATAAAAGGATCTCCCCCGTGCGCGCGTCACCCGCGCGGCTATCGCGACGCTCCGCTATCGGCCCTCGCGCGAAAGACGGCCGCCCGGCGTTTCCTTTATCTGGGAGTTACTCTCCTCTCTCTCCCTCTCTTTTTCTCTCTCCTATCCCCGCGCGATAAACGTCGACGAAATTCCTGGGACAATGGGGATCGCCGAGGCGAAATACTTTTCGTGGCAACGAACTTCTAACGAGGCAAACTCTCATGGTAGACGCTCGTTTAACATCGAACATAATCGACGGAAAAATCCGCGCTCGCTCCCTCCCGTCGATTTTCCGTTTTATCGGCCGCGCAGTCGCGAGCCTCGTTTTTCTCCTTTGTCATTACGCGGGGAGGTGTGTGTACCCCCGTGCGGAGGCGATCCACGCGGAGCGCGAGATGCAATTGGCATGCGTGCCAAGCGCGTCGTCGCGAGGGGGTACGCGCTGTAAGGAGCACCGGCGCCGCTTTTCGGGCGCTCCCAAAGTGAATCGATTTCTCACGCGAAAAACGCCGGAACGGGAATGCGACCCTCGTTTTGAATAACGGCCTTTCTTTCGCGAGCTGCCTCCTGATTCTTTTTCTCCGCGATTGCATTATATATTTTTCGGGTCGAAATAATCGCCGCGGACCTCGCCTTTCAACGCGAGTTTCCTCCTCCTTTTTTCTGTGTAAATGGCTATCTTTGCATTATGTTTTAAGAACGAGTTTGGCGGAAGAAAAACACGGATTTTTAAAATGGCGCTGAATTAATGCGCGCGAGTAAATTTGTTACTTCAATATCGTCTTAATTTACATTTAAAAGAGTCTAATTTTCGCGCGCGAGCGAGGGAAAAAGAGGAAGAGGCACACTCACCGTCTTGTTATTTCGAAGTCGAGGCGTAATTAAGTTTTAAATTCGTTCTAACAATTTCGATTCGCGGCGGAGGGAAAAAAATTTTTTTTTTTTTCGTAATAAGTTTTCGAATTAAACTTCTGCTCCATTTCGACTTCTCTCTCTCTCTCCCTCTCTCTTGCGTTGACAGATAACTCAACATCAATTGTGCGGGACGCACACCGTTCGGGAGAAAGGTGCGACGTTACCGATGTTACCGTCCCGATCTAGCGTCCATCTACGAGAGAAAAAAATGCGCGCCGAGAGAAATGTAACATAAATCCTCCGCGGGTCTAAAAAAAGACCCGCTGGAATGAGATTGTGATTAATTTCTACACGATTTTTTAATGATGATGAATTACGCCCCATTGAGTTTTTCACCGAAACGCTGCACCTTCCCTTTCTCTCTCTCTCTCCCTTTGGGTCCTTCGAAATCGTTTTCTGGGCTCCTGCACCTTCGACGAGCCAGAGAGAGAGAGAAAAAAAAGAGAGACGACCGGGAGAGGAGAGAACGAGGCGTAAAAAAAGGAGGACCCACGAAACGGAAAGAAAGAAACCGTCCGAACGCCGTACGTGTGTACTTCTTTATGTACGCGGCCGAACAATGGAAAAGAGATACATCTCGCGCGCGTGACTCTCGAATAATCGCGTATCGCTCATGGAAATGCGACGAAAAGGACCGAGCGCGAGCTTTTTAAAGTTGGCGGGGTTTCGAAATTTTTCGGCCGTTTTCCAATTATGCGTTCATCGGCCGATTTCGAACGGTTAAACCCGCGGTCGTGACCAGAGCCCCTCTCTCTCTCTCCCAAGGCCTCCTTAACGACCAGCGAGTCGCGCGGATCCTTCGCTTTCGCAATCGGCGAAATTGAAAATCGAAAAGCGCTAGGGCCCGTCGGACTCCTTTAACTGCGACGCGCCTTTAAAAAGTTTTATGTTACTGCCAGAGAGAAGAAGAAGAAGAAGCCGGGAGACTCTCTCCTTTGTAATTTGCTTTTGCGGCTAACGTTTCATTCGGATAAGCAGCTCCGTTTTTTTTTTTGCACCCCCGCGAGGGAGCGCGAACATCGGCGGCGGTTTGATTAACGCGGAGTTTCGAGCGGGGGGGAAAAAAAACGGGTCGAGTGGCGGACGATATAATTTTTACTCGCGGAGTATACTTCGCCGAGTGGAGCGCCCGCGGAAAAAAAAAGGATAAGAGGCGGATCGAGAGCGCGCCACCTCCGCTTCCGCGAACAATTTCATTCTCTCGCCGGGGTGACGTAAACTCCACGTGAAATTCCCTTTATCGTCGCGATTTACGAACGGAGATAAAAAAAAAAGAGTAAGTTTAGCAATAATCCAGTGTACGTGTAGGAGAACAAGACGAAAAAGAGGAGAAAAGGTAAAGAAATGTAACGCAACGGGGCGCGCGTCGTTTCACATAAACGATCGTGTCAAAAAATAACAGGTGACAAACCGTCCGTGTTTCGTTTCGAAAAGTCATTTAAAAAGCTAACGGAAAGGCCCCTCGACTTCCAGGGCGCAATTAACGGAAGAGCCCGCGGGAGAGTGAGTCGAGAAAAAGGCGCGAGCGAGCCATTAAGAAAAAACGTATATAGCATCGGCGCGTGTAATACGCGAAGGCGAAAGGGGGACGACGACGAAAAAAAAAAGCCCGAAAGCGGAGGAAAAAAAAGGAAGGAGGTCGGAAAAGTCATTACACGGCGCAGGCGCGAAGCGGAGCGCGCCGCGCAGGAGACTTCGATGCTAGGACTCGCCGCGCGCCGCCCGATTGAACTCCCTTATACCCTCTCGCGATCGCGCGGACAGCAGCTATATGCACAGGTCGATCGTCCCCTGTGTAAACTCGCACCCGAAAAATTACCCCCCTTCTCGCTTCCTTTAAGTCACTTTTTTTGGTCTCTCGACGGTGAATTTTCTTGTCTTCGATTTTCTCACTCGGCGGTTAAACGAGGGGGTAGCTCGATCGGTGGGACTGGTACACTTTATTTTTTCATTTCGTTGCGCGCTTTAATATTTTTCGTTTTAATTACCTCGAGCGTACGCGCGATGAGTTGTAAAGATAGTCCATCCTCGGCAGTTGCCTTTTGTTGAAATACATCATTAGCGGGGTATTTAATAAGTGTAAAATATGCTTATTGCGATTTACGGCTAATTTTTACAGATGTTAGCGCGATATTTCTCTTTCTTCTTTTCATCCAAGGATACGCGCGACGAAGTTTATTCGCAGCGAGGAATGCGCTAGTAATTAGACTAGCGCGATTAATAATCGTAAAAATTGGAAAAGAAACCGTAGTCCCAATAGACAAGCCGACACATTCGGTATATCTATAAAAGCCGCCGGTAAACGTCTCCATTAGGGGGCTACACTAATTATTACGGGATACGCTGTAAAACGTCAGAGCGTACGAGCGCGCGAGGATGAATGAATGTTGCTACTTTCATTATTCTATGCTGTGTGAACAAGTCCTCCTCTCCTCTTCGATATTAAACTTAATTACATTTCAAAAGGCCGGGCGTTAATTAAGTTATTTAAAGCATTAAGCCGCGATATTCGAGGCATCCCGCCCCGAGGGTGAATAATGGCAATAAAAGGGAAAAATTAAAATTACAAAGCAGCGCGATAACAGTCGATGATTTACGCGCCGGCGGCGCCCGACAAACGGCGTCCCGCGGAAACGACGCCGCGCGCTGCCAAGTGACGCTGCGTCGCGACGGTCCAAACGACCGCGGCGCTTAGCATCCGTGAAAAGTATGGATTGGGCAAGGTCGTTCACCGACCCCGCGAGAGTCTTCCGCTCGCGTGGCCCATCGGCCGGCCCCCGCAATTAAATAATCGCGCCCGACAATCGCCGCTAATTACCACCAATTAGCGCGGCGCTCCGCTGGGATTAGAAGACCAATCCTTGCACTTGGAATTCATCATAAAAGTGTTTACCCTTTCGTTCGATTTGGGTCCTTTCTCTCACGCGGTACTATCTAAATACCTTAAACAAAAGGAAATCAGATAAAACCTTGACTCTGAATTTCGAAAAGAGAGTGTCTACGTAAAATATAGTGACTCCGATGGTAAAGTTTGGACTAAATTTTTGCAACCACCGGCGCCGATATGGTACCGGGCGTCGGGAATTTATTAGTCGATTCGCGGAAATAACGGGGGGCCCGGCACCACCCGGCGAGCGGCGACGACAAAAAAAAAGGTTTGCACCGCGCGTGTGGGTTTTGCGCGAATAAATTGAACGCAGCCCGACCGCAGGCAAAAAATTCCGTTTATTGTATTTCTCGCGCGCCGCGGTATTAGGGGGCCTTTTGCGCTCGGATTAGGAGCAGACCTTTTTTCCCTTCTCTCTTGTACGCTTCTTCTGTCGCTCCGTTTTTTTTTTCATCGTTGCGTGCCGATGTTTTCGCTGCGCAGATCTTCAGAAACGCCGGCCGATTTTTAACGCTCGCTCGAGTTTTAATGAAGAGCGAAAGTTAGACGGCTTCGGGGCTGCCGGGTGTAATTAAATAGGTACAGATATCAGAAAACAGTCGGCGATGCACTTGTCCGCTTTCCTTTAATTATCGCGAAAAATTGATTCGGCGCGTTTATATCGGCGGGTTTCGCATTGTGGCGCGCGGCAAACTTTTAGCAATTAAAAAATTTTCATACCCCATCGCCGTAGCGGCACCGATAAACAAGCGCTTTTGCGGTTTCCGTATCTATTGTTCGAAAATCAATAGCCGGCGTAGTTATAAAAGTATATCGAATTCATCGAGTCAATATAAAAATAATTACGACTTCCTGCGTGCGGAAAAATGGGGTCGTACAAATCGACGGATTGATGATACAATATTGAAAGGTGCAGTTGAAACGCTTTCTATAGGAAACAGGAAACCTAAATTCACTTTGCTGACGCACAATGATTTTTCGTTCTAACAATCGGCGACCTTCTTATTTACATTCCCGCACGCGAAATAATTAATTCCCGAGCGGACGAAAGTGTAACAGTCATCCTTCGAATTAAGTCCTTGCCAATACTGTAATTGCCGTGAAAATGCATGTAATACGCTTCGTTTGTTATTGTTGCTCCACATTTCACTTTTTACTTTCGTGTATGTGTGCTTGTTTCGTCCGCTGCTTTTTTTTACACCTCCGGCTCCTCCCTCGATGTCGCTGTTTTGTTTGGTAGCAAAAGGGAGTCACGAATCGGGTGACAAAATTGCTTACGGACACGCACGGCGCATACTTGTCCGTGTATATGAAAGTCGTAAGTGCACATGACAGGTCCACGGCGATGCGTTAGCATTTTTAGAATTGTGTTTTAACTGCCCTCCTTTTTTTTCCGTTCCGTCGATTCCTCTGCCTTCCGGCGGAGCGAGCGCACGCGCGTACACGTCGTTTAATTGTAAATAATAATGTGGAAATTGTCGTCAATTAGCCCAGCCTCAATCCCGACTGTACACCCTTTTTTTCATTCGGAAGAAAGAGAAGGTCGCCCAACTCGAACATCGGCGTTACGAACCAGCTGTTGCGAAAATCGGACCGCAGACCCGATCGAACGGACCTTAATAAGGACAAAAAAAGGCGGCTCGTCCACGTTAAATAGGAAGCGAAGCCTAAACGCGTCGTTCCGTGAATCGAGTCGAAAACCGCAGACACAATGGCAAGCTGCGCGTTAAAATCAAATGGTCGCCTCTTATTTTTTCCTCCTTCGCCCGATATACACCGTTTCCGTCCCAAAAGCCGTACACATGCTAGAGCCTGCTAGTCCCCGCCGATTGGGGCCCTAGTTCTCGCACGATATTCTGTTTCGCGGTAATGACGGACCGTCGCCGGGTTTCTGGGCCGGATGGAACAAACGTCGCGCCCGGGGAGAGACTCGCACTATATACACGTATATACACGTACATTTATATATATATATATATACAGGGAGAGAGACGACGGGGAAGAAGAAGAAGAAGAACAGGTTGCGCGCCCGAAGCCACTTGTATAGTTTCTACAGCGCCGGAAGTGCGGGGGGAAGTCGGCGCGCCTCCGCGAGAGGAGAGTTGCACCTCGCACGCGATCGGAAAGCCCGCGCTCCCGCACTTTCCTCTCGGAGCCGCGGCGCGCGCGGCCTTATAACGATCTCCCGCCTCGCGCGGCGAGTTTCTTTTCGCGATAATCTGTCCCGCGCGCGCGCGAGATCGAGGCCTTGTTTAGGCTCGAGCACGCGTTTACACCCGGCTACTTACCGACTTTTTCTTCCGATCGTCCGGTGCATGCCTACTTAAAGCGCGCGCGGCGGAAAAAAAAAGGCTAAGTGCCGCGGCGAGGTGTGCAATTGAGATTCGCGATCGCTCGATGGGTTCATTGAATCATTTTTCCTCTTTCTTGTTTTTCCTTTTCGTCGGGGAAAGGAGGCCTCGGGTTAGTAACCCCCCGCGTGTGAGTCACGACGGCGCTTCATCGAGATAATGAAGAAAAATCGCTTGATTTATTGCTTTTCTCCATAAATCTGTTTACGGCCATTCCGGCGTCGTTACGCCGCTCTAAAACGGCCCGCAAAATCCGCGCGAATAACGACGATTTAATTCCAGTCGCGACTCTCCCGATAATTGCCACTCGGTTTTAGAGGGAAACTGCGCTTAACGACGGAAAACCGCGGCGAAAAGTGACCGTGTGGGCGAAAAGTGGCCCCGGGTCGCAGCTGCTTCCTGTCGCGGGAGAAACTGCCACTCGGTAGAGGCGCCGAAAAACACCGCGGGGGTGCCTCTTCCGCGCGAACGCCGCACAATGCCGCCTAATCTCGAGCGCGCGATTTTACGCGCTCCTCGCGTTTATCTCGCGGCTTTTATTGCGCGACGCGCGCCCTAATCTCCGCGCTTTTAAGCGCGCGACGTTTTTAACGGCCGATAGGCGCCTGCGACTAATTTAAGCCGCGAGCCTCGTAAAAAGCCAAAAGATCGTAAAGGAAACAAGTGTTTCGGGGCCGCGTGATTCGACTGCGATCGCACAGGAGGCTAAGAAAATAGTCGGTGTTTTTTCCCCGGCGCGCGGTTGATTTATCCCCGTCGAAAGTTAACGGCGCGCGGAGTTTCACACGGAAAATCGAGGGCTTTCCCAGCGAGCGCACTGATTTTAATAGCCGCGTCTGGCACTCGGACGGAGAACAGCCCGCGTGTTATCGGAGACGCGGCTACGGGGAAAAGGCCCTCGGGACGCTTCCGGGGTTTCCCGGCGATTTCCGGCGGGGTATTTTTCGAGGCGAGAGAAGCAGGGAGGAGGATCGCGCGGATTGCACCTCGGAGCCCCAAGAGCGAGAGAGAGGAGGAGGAGGATAAAGACGAGAGAGGCTCTCCTCGAGATCTGCGTTCTCATTTGTCTCCTTCTTTCGCGCGAGCTCCCGCCGCCGCGCCTCTTTCATTTCTTTCCACGTATCTCCCTTTATCCTCCCTCTCTCTTTCTTTTCGTACTCCCGCGCGTATGGTGCCCTCTCTCTCGCTTTCGGCCCCTCGGGTCCGAGCGATCTTTAAAGGGCCCCTCGCGCGGCGCAGGTCCCGAATCCCTCATTGTCGACTCGGTAATTCGAGGAGGATCGAAATAACCCATTATCCAGTAATGAGCGGCGCATTCGCGTCCCCCGTTGCGGCGGCGGCACCGCGCGGTCCGTAATGTGCTTATAGAAAACGGGCCCCGTTACCGGGCCCTCCCTCCGGAGAAAAATCGTCCTCTCTCTCCTTTCGCTCGCTCGCTCCTCCTTTTTTTCGATCCATCTCCTTCTTGATGATTTTCTGCCCGCGTCTTTATCGCGGCGCGCACCTGCGAAATCTTTCCTTTTTTCTTTTTACTCTCGAAGCGACCGTTTCGGCTCTTTTTTCTTCGCTCCGCAAGTCTTTCGAGATTCGACGGCGCGTTAAAAGTGCATAACGTATGCAACGCGCATTTTTTCGAGGAAAATATTTTGTTAATGAAAAACGAGAATGGAATCTAATGAATGAATGAACTCGCGGCTCACGTGCACTCGCTGCTGCACCAGGTGTATATATACGCGGTGGGTGCATCGAACGGATCTCGCCGCGGCGCGGTACTGCCGGCGCCATCTGTCGGGGAAACGGCGAACCCGTTGCCCCGCTCGTTCATTCAAGGTTTCCTGCTGACCGTTGCACAGTATACGCACCCGCCGCTCGGGTACTTTCATCTCGTTTCTCATTTTTCCCCCGGCTACTTTTTATTACGTGCGGAGTAGTTTTTCGACTTCGCGACACGGATTGTACACGCTATACTTTATAAAACGGGAGTACGCGAGGCCACTCTGAAAAAGTGACGTGGCGTCCTGTCGAGCGATAAGTACGTCCTTTTTTTCAGCCACTGCGGATAAGGATGTAACGCCGGGTGCAGGATGAAAGTCGTTTTTCGCGCTGCCGTAACGAATCGGCGCTTGCGTTAGCCTTTTTCCCGCGAGTGCGTCGTTCAAAATGAAAATTTGGGTCGCAATTAAGGTTCGCCACTCTAATAGACCTTTTTTCGTAGTTTTTTTTAAAACGCTGAATGGTGGGAAATTAAGCTTTCCTCGCTCGAATCACCAAAACGGCCGCACTCAATCAAATTTTTTCTCGAAATTTAAAATGTTTTTATTTACCTTACGAGCGCCGGGCGGTCATTCTCCACCTCTCGGACATTAATACCGGAGATTAATGAGGCAGAGGCGTAGACGAATTTTCCCTGATTTTAATCGCGCACTCGCAAGACCGTAAACCCTCGCTACCCGGAATCAACTATTACGATTTTATCGTAACGGTGATTCCGCGCGCGCGCGCCGTCCGTTTAGTGCCGGGGGGATCGTCGGCGTTAAAATCGGCGAGATAAAAAAAAGGCACCGGCCGAAGGTAAAAGACACTTTAATATCGCCATCGTAAGTGACTCCCTTCGGCGAAGCGCCGTAAAGTTAATCTTCCCTCTCTCCCGGCAGCGGGGAATAGGGAAGAGAGAAATCAGCATTAGAATGCGAGTCGGATTTTCCGGGAATCGCGCGCATACTCACTCGAATTTTTCACGGTTCGAGCGCGAAATATATATCCCCTGGGACGGAGCGCGCGGGGGATCGGCACCATTAATACCCGCTAATGCGGCGCGGCGTGTCGTCGGCGCCTCCAGATCCACAAAAGCCGCCGGCGTGTCCTACGCAGCGACGCAGATTACGTGTATATAGACGCCGGATTATTATTCCGCTCGCGTGAAAACTCTCAATGGCGATTTCGCTCGGAGACGTCGCCCCTCGCGCTCGTCACTCCTTCGTCTCTCGCCCGCCCGATGTCCGTCGGATCGTGAATTTTTAATTTGATTGTTGACACGATTTTTTTTTCTTTAATTTTTATATATATATCATGAATTGTTTATTATATCGCTATTACTTTCTAAAGTTGAATTGTAGTGAGAAACAATTAAAATTACTAGAAATTGCACCACTAATTTAAATATGAATGTGATGAGTCGTTCATTAGTTCGAATAAGTCAAAAAATGAATGTTCACTTATTAGACAGAAAAAGCTTAATTTTACTTATTTAATAAGTGATTATTGAGATATTCTTGTGGAGTTTCATAAGGAAAATCGAACGCGTCTGCATAGTGTGCATAGTTACTTATCGAACTAGTGAACAACTTACTACTTATTCGTGTTTAGAAATTACTAAATAGTGGAGCTCTTTTCACGAATTTTTATTAAAATTTCACTAATTCAAATAATTTTTAACTAATTCAACTTTTCCCTTTAAAGAATTCTAAATTCTAATTTCTTCTAACGAATTGACTTAGTATAAGCATCTATTAACTTATTTAAATTAAATTTCAACTATTTAACTTTAGATAGATATAGTTAATTCTCGTTTAAGTTCACATTGAAAAAATAACTGCATTGAGTTGAAGGTCCCTGGGCAAACGGAAGCCCAAAGAATAACTTAAACGTCGAATCACGTGGAATTAAGTGCGACACCTTTGTGTGTTGCTCGAGTGACTCTTCATAATATACAATTGTTCCTCGTAGCTTATTGAAGGATCGAGAGAGAGAGAAAAGAAAAAAAATCTGTTCGACTTTCCCACGCAGGGACAAAAGGGCAGAGGGCCTCTCGAGAATCGCTCGCGCTCGCTAATGTCCTAATCAAGGGTTCGAGCGCGTGCTAATTCACGCGCCGGTCATCCTCCTCCACCTCCTCCCCCTCGTCCTGGTGAGGTGTTCGAGGCAGGCGCGTCTCCTCCTTTTGTGCCGGTCCTTCTCGCCTCGCACAATGCACCCGGGCCCTCGGCTACCTGCGCGAAAACGAGAGGGCACACCCGGACCCGGAGGAACGAGGGGGGAGGGGGGACGCGCGAGATAGTCTCTGACACGAGTCCTTGGCTCTTCTCTTAATTTCGGGCTTTCGTCCGGCGAGCAGGATTAATGGGGCCTTGGAGAGAGCGAGAGAGAGAGAAGGAGGAGGAAAGGCCCCTCTCTCCACCTCCTAATTTTTTTTTACCCTCCCTATCTCTCGCTCGGTCTCTCCTCCGGCAGCTCCTCTCTCTCTCTCTCTTCTCGGGTGCGCGCTGGCGTTACCAGGTTCCCCGGAGCCAGGAATGCCATAATCTAGATAACCGCGGCCATAATGGAATACCTTGGGCGGTGTGCGCGCGCGGAGTCGCTCGACGACGGCGACGAGAGGTTAAAACCACCGCCGGAGAAAGCCTCCTTTTTATCTGCTTCCCCGATTTTCGCCCCTCCCATGTACGTACACCTCGCTCCGCGCCTCCTCCGTTTTTTAGGATCTTCATCTCCCGGAGAGATGCGCCGGCGACTCAAAACGCTGATAACACTTGGTAATTTTTTTTCCCCCCCTCGTGGCTTTTCTTCTAGAGCGACTCGATCGCCCGGGCACTTTGTGAACCGAAGGCTCTATTGGATTTTTTTTCCGGTTTCTCCACCTCCGGGGCTGCTAATTAACGGATAAAGCACACGCGGAGGGGCACTTTTTCGGGGAGGATATTAAGATAATTGCCGCGGAGATTACTTTTAAGTGTAACACGAGCAGGGGGGCTCCGCGCGTAAATCCCCGCCGATTCGCGCGCGCGGCTTTCTCACGCCAATTGAGCGGCGTGCACGTGGAATTCCGAGTGAAAATCCGGCGAGGAGGAGAGGCGACGAAATAAGGGCTCGCATCCTTCTTCAAAATGAAAAAATTCCGCGCCGCGGAGAAGATTTTTTTCATTAGCGCGCGCAGTTATGCGCGATATATAACTCCCGCGGCGAAAAATATAACGCGCGTAACTCCTCGGCCCGCGGCCGGACATCAGAAACATTCCCTCCCCCCCGGGCTCTGCAGAAAATGTACAAGGGACGCGTCGCGTGTCATTTTTCCGAGGAGGAGGAAAATTTCAAGGCTTCCTTCCCTCCCCGCCTTTGTGCGCATGCCGAGGGGTCGGCCGGCGGCGTGGGTCACTCGGGGGGGAGCGCGCAAGGAGAGCGAAACGTGTGCGTGATGGCCGCGTGCGTGAAAGGGCTTTTGCCGGCGCGGAGGGTCGGGGGGGCCGCTCGCGAAGACGCGCCGCGATATTTCATAGGTTCAATGGGATCTGATATTAATGCCTGGCATTGGCAGCGGCGGCGCTCGCGATTTTAATTTGAGATAAATTTCAGTCGTCAATTATTAGCGGGATTAACGGGGCCGATCTATATACCCCGCTCCCTGCTTTCTTCCTTTTTTTTATAACGAGAGGCTACTTACTTTTTTTTATAATATCGCCTTTTGTTCGCGTGGAATTAATTCTTATAGTAACGGGCGCACGCGCGCGAAACGAATACCGGGTGCGGTGTGTGCGTGAGGATCGAAGTGAAAAAGAGGGGAGGAAGGGTATCGACGTATCCCGAGATTTTTATCGAGTTTCTATTAATTACGCGGCATTAGCGCATCGGCGATAAATTGATATTCGCGCGAGCGAATTAATGTCGCGGGATTTTTCATTATAATAGTGCGATTCCTGCGAGACGCCGCGTGTGATTTATCGGCCGGTACGTACGGGAGGCCCCGTAAACCGGCGCGTAAATCAGCCTTAAAGCCGTTCCTCTTTCTCTACGCCGCGGAGGCCGCGCGCGCGCGCTTATAAAAATCGGCCATTACGAGTCGCAGAAGCTCGCGCGCTTATTTATTCAAACAGATATTTTCTCACTTTTGGCCGCGCGGAGCCCCGTAAATACATCGCCTTTGTTCGCCGCCCGTCATAAAAGGAAGCGTATCTGTTTCCGAACGTCTCTCCGTCGTTAGAATCGACGCGCGCGCGCGCGGCCGGTTCGACGCGATCCCCGTGATTTGCATAACCTATCCTAAGAGGCCATTTCATTAATTCCGATGGAGCGAATTTCCATAACGAGAGCGGCCACGGCTACGCGTGAAATGGCCCAAGTTTCATCGGCGCGTCTTATCTC
The DNA here is from genome assembly GCA_900480045.1 of Eurytoma adleriae. Classification (NCBI taxonomy): domain Eukaryota; kingdom Metazoa; phylum Arthropoda; class Insecta; order Hymenoptera; family Eurytomidae; genus Eurytoma; species Eurytoma adleriae. The sequence goes on from UXGC01000406.1 coordinate 71,303, forward strand.
GCCGATCCACGGGAAAACACGTGTAAAGCGTGCCTAACGTCGCGCGCCATACGGACTTCGTGAAAAAAAAAAAAAAACAGAAACGTCGAGGAGGAGGCCGAACTTATGGCACATCGCGAGAGTCCGAGGGACATGTGCCATGGGCGGGTCGCGCGCGGCTCTCCTCGGAAGTCTTTTTGGCGTGTGCGTTTGATGTGTGTTTGGGTTTCGGCTGCGCGGAGGCAAAAAAGAACGAGAAACGGATACGAGGCGGTTAGAGGGACACAAAGGGCCCTTTTTAGGGCGCGACCGAAACGAACGCGTGTATTTTCGGACTTTCGACCGTTTTTTTCTGTTTTTTTTTTATTTCGTTTGTTAATTTCCAGCGGATAATAAATGATAGCGGAGAAATAAATCGCGCTTTATTGGCAGCGCGGCGAAATTTATCGGGTTCATTAGCATACGCTTTATAAGAATTTTTATGTGTCAATAGAACCGTTTATTGCGAACACTCATAACTCCCGCAATTTCAAATTCACGGAATGAAAAGGCGAAATTATTAGCGAGCGTTTCGTTAAATTATGAAGCGAGCGGCCGAGGAACTTGAAAAAAAAAATCCGAAAAATTAAAAGCGAACGGCGATGAGAAGGAGGAGGAGGAAAAAAAAGGAGGGCGAAAGAGAGGGAGCGAGCATTAAATTTCAAATCCTCTGGAAGCAAGGAAAACGACTTAAAGTTCGACATGCAACTTATGACCCGGGAGTGGCGAGTCAACGCCGCGCCACCGGAAAAAAGCAGCTTTGCTCGGCCGCGGGACCTCCTTGAAAGCGTGCCTATTTCTTTTTTTTTTCAAAGCCACGCACACACACACACGTGCGCGGGCTAAAAAGGGAAAAAAGACTAGACGGCCGAGACAACGGCCGACGCCGCGCACGCATATCGGGCTTCTCCTTCTCTCACGGAGATAGGCGTGTACGCGCGGGAGCCTACGCCGGGATATTGGATTACCCCGGGCATCCGTGTGCGCGTGCATGTGTGCGAGCGCGGCAGCTTCTGGCGGCGGGCGGGCCCTATGGTCAGCCTCCGATTATCCGCGTGTGCGTGCCTCTCCCCCCTTTTTTCTCGGGCGATAAAAAAGAGAAGCCGCGGCGCTGATAACGCACGCCGCTAATAAGCCGCGTCTACGCAACGTGGGCGGTTTTTTTTTCACCCGCGAGCGCAGATAAGGGGAGATCCTGAGGACTGCGCCAGCGGTTATTTCATCGCGCTTCTTTAAACTGATAAGGACGTGGGATTGCCGGATGAAATGCGAACGGTATTCTTGCTCGGAGAAAATAGGTCGATAAAAATTTTTTGCAATTATCACGGAAAATAATGTTACGTTAAAAATTACTGTACAGTCTTTACTAAGTATGAACAAACTCGAAAAATAAAAACAATTAGTTTAGTGCCTAGTAAATTTTACTATAAATGTGGTATAATTATTTAAAAACTTACTAATCACTATACTGATTTTTAATTTAGTAAAAACTAAACAGTAATTTTTAATGCAACTTTTTTCTTTGAGTAGTGTATAATTAGTAATTCGAATCAAGATAACTTGTTTGAGCAAAATTTCCACAAACACATTAAAATTTTTCTGAGTATTTTTTTGATACGTCATTTTTTACCAACCAGTTCATTTGATCTCAAGATAATACTAGAAACAGTAATTTTGACCATGTACCTTATTATTTTTTTCACCTCCTCTTTGTTTAGGCGCGAAATGAATTTTTCTTTCAGATTCAAGATTTATCGGCCTCTTTTCCCCGCGTCTCTCTAGGCGCTCGGGGCTTAGGCGCATGATGAATATTAACATTTGCGTAAAAATGTACGATGAATGGTTGATTGATGTAGCCGGGAAACCGGTCGGCAGGAAATCTTAAATTTAAATGCCCGGACGAGCCGCCGCGAGGGGGGCACAAATAGTTTCGCCGATTTCGTCACCGTAATACGCACGGGGCGCACGAAAAAAAAAAATGGAAGGATCAGCGCGCGACTCATTAAGGACACTGATAAATCATTTTTCCTAAGTGATTTTTTCTAAAGCCGGCGTTAATTAAAAACTCGAGTAGCGAGCGCGCGGCCGATTCATTAAATCGAGGGGGGGGAATCGTCGCCGCCGCGAATTCGCCCGGGCATAATCACAATAAATTAAAATACATTAAAAGCCCATCAATCGCTAAATGCACCGATAAATATACGTTAAAAGTGCGGTAGTCCGATCGGGGGCCGCGCGCGCGCTCGCCGTACGCGCGGAATCCTAAAACTCTCTCTCTCCCGGCCACGCCGGGAGATAAATCACGCGCGACTGACATCCGCAGGGACCGGGGGGGGAGGAGGCCGCGGCATAAGAAACCGAGCGAATCAAACACTTTAATACGCACAGCCCGTGAATACAAATCGGCCGTATAGAGGGCGTCATTACCGGCTTCATGAAATTCCAATAGGAGGATTCCGCGCCGACCGCCACCGGCCGTTATAAAAAGAGCTAATTGCGCGCGAGGCGGCCCCTCGGGGGACCGCAGCGCACCGCGGGACTTTTCTGCGCCGACGACACGCCGGCAGCGCGTCTTTATCCCCGCGCGTGACGAGAAATTCGGTAGCCCTTTTTGCACTTTGTATACACCCAAATTAGCTGTCGAATACGACTGTTTTTTTTTTATCCTATCGAAGGAAAGAATCGCCGAAACTTAGTCATTTAATTATTTGCGTTTTAAACGCGGGATCAAACTGTCGCTTCTAACGAAGAAGTACACATTTCAAAGTAAGTTTCTTTTAAAGTAAACTCTACCAAAACCTGATAAACTTAGGGTATCATACAAAACTCTAGTCCTTAAAAAATCGCAAATTAAGATTTTCTATTTTTTACTTTTTTTGAAGTCTACTTCTCTTCGTTAGAGACGAAAACGAAACGAAAAGATCGGCGAAATTTAGCCATATAATTGCGTTTTAAACCCGAGATCAATGTTCGTTTAATCATCCTAAAATCCGTAGATTACGAAACGCCGGGGGAGCACAGATTCCTTCACACCTCCTGCAAATTGGATGCCGGCGCGCGAATAAAAGTCACGCACACTTTTATCGGTAGCCCGGCGGGCATTTAAAGTGCGCGCTCGCGCGCATTGCGAAAGTGTCTCGAGAGAGGCTGGCCGTTAAAGCCCCGCTCGGTCTCGTTACTGCGCCCGCGCGGCGCGCAACGCCTTTAAATCAAAAAGGCCTCGGCCGGATCGATCGATCCGGTAATTAAATTAACCGGCGGATCGTTGCGAGGGCGTCGGTTGCGATCGGCCTTCTCTCTCTCTCGAATAAAGCGAGAGGCGCTCGCTCGCCCGAGGCTTACACCGCGGAGGGATGGATGGATGGTCGAGTGCGGCGGGAAGGGGGGGGCGAAATCGTTTTCTGCGCGTGTATATACCGGCATTCCCGTCACGGTCTCGGGGCAACGCATACCTGCGCCAAGTGTGTATCGGCGAGATATCGGTACGGGGGCCCTTTGAGAGCCGCGCGCGCGCGGCGCTCGCCTCGTTGTTAATCCGCTCGGAGCGCGCGCGTGACTTCTGTCGCCCGTAACGCGAGATTTTTGTTGGCCGCTTTGCGCCGGCAGCCCTCCCCGATTATGGTAAATAATGCAGCTTCCCTCGGACTCGATAATGAAGCGCCGCCGTTGCTGAAGTAACGTCGATTTTCGACGCGAAATGGCGAAGCGAATCAAGCGGGGAATACAGTTTTTAATAAAATCTCAATTTCTAGTGGTCGTTTTCTGATTCTATTGATAATCTGCTTGATGAAAATCTACGATACGTACAATAGAATAGAAGAGAATATATTTATTAAGAGAAAAATACGCTCTTTTTTTAAAAAAAAAAGTTTATTGAGTCTTTTCCTTTTTAGAATAGAATAGTTTTTTAAAAATTGAATAAACGTCAATAAATACAGTTTTTCAACAATGTCGAACGATATATAATCATAAGATAATCAGGCATTTCAAATTCAAGATAAAAATTACAGTTTTTTCCTTACTAATAAATTAAGCGATCTCAAATGCAACATGAATATTGTAATTTTGAGATGCGACTTTAATTTGTACAACTTTGTATAAAATATTTTTTCTCTTATTTTTGAGTTGAACCGAAACGAAATACAAATTATCATTATTATTACACAAAAACTTCGGAGTACGCTCGAAGTAAAGAGAAGGGTATACTTAATCACAGCGGCAGCGCGTCAGCCGTGTATCAGGATAAATTTGACAATTACCCTGGCTCCCTCTCCAAAAGAAAAAATCTCCCGCGGCCGCCGTGTGCGAGCGCGCCTCGCTGACACTCGCCTTGACGTCCGGCGAAAAATTAAGCGCGCATTATGCGATGCGAGCGTTAAATTCGAATGTAATCCCGTAATATCTCAATCCACGGCGGACTTCCTGGCGGGCCGTGCCTGTTGCTGCTATACACACGGGGAGAAGAGAGGCGGCTCGCGCGCGCAAAATAACGAGAGTACCGTTTTCGATTGTACGCATCGCTCGGCGAAACACGTCGGCGTAGAGAGAGAGAGAGAGAGGGAGGCGCATCAAGACTTGAAATGCTCCTTTTTCTCGCGAGCGTATCACGCATATTATACGAATCCCGCCGGGGCGAAACCCGTCCAGGCGAGGAGCGGAAGCCGGCGATCAAGGCATCACACACGTATACACGCGCGCACGCACACAAGCGCGCGCGGGCGCAGCGTAGGGCCGCTCACCTCTCCCGCGGTTATGCACGCGCGCAAACGCGAAAAGCGCCTTATTTTCTAAGCGCGCGGATATAATTCCCGGGCGCTGCGCTCGAAGCGCGAGAATAAGGAAGACGGCCCGGAGGAAAAGAAAAAGGGAGCGGATAGGCGCGATGGACGCGCGTAATGCCGACAAATTGTCGGGTCCGCGGCTCGTCACCTTCCGGCGGCGCGTTTCTTTCGCGGTCCACCGCGATAACTTATCGACAATTGACGGTAATTCCAGAGCGCGTCCCTCTCTTTTCGCGATATCTCGCCTCCCTTGTATATCTCGCGGCTGTAATCGAGAGCGACGAACTCGCCTCGGGATGTAATTCTTCGATGAAAAAAAAATCCTTTTAAGGCTCACTCCTATCGCGCGCCGATCGCTCTTCGTTATTCCCCGTTAATTAAAAATTCATTTCGCCGGGATAAGATAGGTGCGTACGGAAAAAAATTAGCGTAAGATCGATCGCACCTCCGCCGCGCCCAAACGTCTCGGTTCATCCGAAAGATTTCGCTTCCCCACTAACTCAAATTTCTGCGATTTCACTAATTTTACTCTCATATAATGTAGAAGAGTGAAAAGTTAAAAAAAATCACTCGAAGCTCGACTGGCTCAGTTAGCACACACTACGAGTAACTTTTCACTCTTCCACATTTTGAGAGTATGTGAATAGTTACACATATTCTGAATCAAAATTGAATATGTACGATACTTCAAATCTGTCGTGTATCTCTATATACATCACATTTAACTAATTCAAATTTAGACGGTGCGAATGCTCAAATCATCAGTTCATAAACTCGCACTAAGAACCTTTCTCGCCGGCGATTCAAAGAAACAAGTCCACCGCATTTTTTTTTAAACGCACCAGTTGAATTTCCAACACCCGGTGCTACAATGAGCCGCGCGATCCTCGGCCGGTGCTCCGGGTCTTTTCAACCCAGGTGAGAATAGTCGCGCGCGCGCGGGGGACGGAGGATCGGCCACAATGGGAGGGAATCGAGGTGCCCGCGGTGACAAATCGCGCGCGCGCGATACAAAAATTCCCGGGGGCGCAGGAGAATAATAAAGCGACCGGCTCGCACTATATATAAGACGCAGAATGAAACGAGCGCGCGCGCCGGAAGTGCGCCTAGGACAGGAGCGACTACGCAAGATTTCGCTGAATGGGAATCCACGGATGAATGGGGAGAGTACACGCCTGAATGGGACACGGCGTCTGCCACGAATTTCAGCATTGTGCGTGACGCGTGTGCGTCCGTACCTGCGCGGCGAGGAAGATCCTCCTGTTTGCTCAACGTCGGATGCACGCGTGAATACGTGTGTGTGCGTGTGCATCTGTGTACGTGCGTGTGGGTTGGGATGTGTGCACAGGGCGCGGCCGTCCCCGAGCGGCGCCGCGGATTTTCGGATTTGCGGCCGCCGCCGCTCCTGTTGACTCGGCCGCCTACCCGCAGGCTCCTTTTTCTTCGACGGGCGATAAGCCCCCGCAGGCCGAGGGACTTTGCCGCGCGCCGGACTGTATCCTCTTTTCGGATAATCCCTCGGAGCCCGGGGCTACCGCCGCGGTGGTCAGATGGTAAATAATATCGGTTTTGAATTGAGTTTTTCCCGACTTCATTTATTTGTTTGCGCCCCGCTTCCGCGGCTAATCCCGACTCGCTGAGAGCAGCAATCTTTTCGGTAAATTCAGACGGGGTCGACTCTTCACCCGGCCGCGGGTCACGATGCTTTTCATTAGGTCACCGGCGAAGTTTATTTTCGATCGGTCGAACGCAATCAAGCGAATATTTTAGTTGCTGTATCGGGCGAACGAAATAAATCGATTATTTTACTTATCGAATTGAAATAATACAACGGGTAGATTCTATTTTTACATATTTTGTAGAGATTTTGCGAGTCTATTTTCGCAACGCCAGAGAGTTTCTGAATAATCAAGCGATTTGTTATTAAATCTGTTAATATATCGACCGAGAGTGTATCTTTAGAATGAAAATCCTACCCCCCGGAATCTAACCGCACGACCGTCTCTATATTTCTGTAAAATCCATTTATATACGAATGTTTATGTGAGATACCAGCGAAAATCCTACTGAATAAAATACGAAACGCAGATTTCGGCCTGAATGTAGCGACGGGGGTCCGTTGACCACGTATAGGTATCCATAACGACCGGGAGTCCGAGTACACGGAAAGGGACATAAGAAACGCTTTTCTGGCGGCCGGTCGTTTTTCCCCCTTAAAAAAAAAAGAAAGAGAGCCGGACTCGCAGGAGAAGACACATACATCCCGTCTCCGGGCGACTAACAAAGCGCCGCGCAGCTTTCCAGCCGGGTCCCCGCCCCCTCCTCCGAGGGCGGATGAAAGGAAAAGCGCGCGCGTCTAACGTTTCGTGAAAACTGGCCCGCTTTTGGGCGAAAAGGAGGCTGGGACCCTCGCGGTCAGGTATAGCGATGACCGTCCGTTCCGCAAGTGCGCCGCGTGTACACATAAGTGGAAAAGAGGGAGAGAGGGAAAAGAGCGACAGGGTGGGAAAGGAAGGCAGATGCAACCCCGAGCGAGAAAAAGGTCGGGGCAGCTGCAGCCGCTCTACATGTGCCCCTCGCTCTCTCACTCTCTCTCCCCGGGCGGCGGGGCAACGAGAAATCGACTGCAGAAGCGCGCGCGCGCGCCTATGATTTAAACGCGCCGAAAGGGAAGTGACTCGGCGCAAAATCGCGAGGCGCCTTATCGCCGCGGCTTATCTACCCCCTCGAAGGGATGCGCGCGCTTCTTTTTTTTCAACACCCTTCGCCGCGCGTAGGTGCGTTTTTTATTTCGACGCTGACGGAGCGTGAGCGGGCGATAAACGAGAGGCGCTTTTACTCGCCCGTGGGATATATCGCGCGACTGTAAATCCGACGTTGCGTGCCGTAAATTCACGGGGCCCGGACTTTAATAACGCTTCATTAGCCGCGCTACTCGTTTCTCCTTCGCCCCTTTTTTCTCCGCTTTCCGCGCGCGCGCGCGCGCAACGAAACGAGAGGAGAGAAAAAAGAAATGGCGCGGATTTATATCGCGCGGGGATATCGCCGTTTTGCCTAATGCCTTTGTGACGGGGGGGTCCGCTTAGCCGCGACATGATGTTTTAATCGCGACCCGCTAATTCGGCGGCGGACCGATCGATCGCTCGGCCGCGCGAATTAGACCGAAATTTATCGGCCGACCTCGCTCTCTGATTAACGTTCGCGTGTCGCAATTTCTGCGAGAGTCCGGTTAATTCTTTAAATTACATCCCCTTACACGCACCTCTAACGAGGCCAATTAATTTTCAATCAAATTCCGCGCGCGGCGCAATAATTCCCCGCTGATGTAACGCGATTAGCGCTGGAGGAAAAAAATGTGTGTCTCCGCGAGCAATCATCTAATTAAGCGCATTAAGGGATCGGCTCACCGGCGGCGAGTGGGGAGGGAGAGAAAAAGTCGTGGAGTAAATTTCCGACGCGGCGATAAGGCCTCGGCCCCGAAAAAAGCGCGATCCATAACCCGAGTCGTTAATGAACGCCTCGGCGATTCTTTTTCTGCCGGACCCGCATAACTGTCCGCTCGCCTCTCGACGCTCGACTACTGCACACCGAAAAATTACGTACGTGTGTGTATATCTTCACTTCCTGTGAAGACTAACAGATCTCAAAAAGGGTATATTCTAATTTGCTGTTTTGAAGTACCAGAGTGAAATAAATTTGTTTAGAAAAATTGAAGGTATCACTGCGGTATGATTCTGGAAGAGTTTACTTTATTCTAATTTAAAATAGATTAAACAAAGGAGACCTATTTTAAAATTTTCTAGTTTTCGCACGAAGCGACGATATACATCCTCTCGAAACGAAAAAAAAAGAAATTATAGAACGAATATTTCGACTAGGTCAAGTGCAAAAATAGTTGCGCGCCCGAACGTAGATTTCGATTTTCGACCGGCAGGGGTTGCGATCGATCGCAATCATTTCTCCCGCTGGCTTTTCGGCCCGGCCGAAATTTCTACCTGGTATCCCAACGGGACGCGCGCGCCTAGGAGGCAAACGGCCATTCATCGCGGGCTGCGAGGCGAAAAAAAATATATGGTTTCCGAGAGAGGCAGGCCTAGAGGCGAGGGGCGCAGACCGAGAAACGGAGGGAGGAGAGAGCGAAAAAAAAAATGAGGAGAGACGGGCGCCGAGGGAGTAGAAAGTGAAACGGGCCGCGCGATTTTCAAAGAGAGAATGGATTCTTTGAATTTTCGAGACCCCGGGATAAGATTAATGCCGCGCGCTCCTCGCGCGTATCGTCGGAGGGGGATGGCCTAATGACGAATTCGTACTCGCGTACCTACGGTCCTCGTGAGCCGGCGATCGGGTGTACGTATATACGAGCGGCATAAGGCGAGTCCTTGTCGGCGATCGCGACGAAGGGGGAGATTCGTTCCTCGGGTGGTCCGCGGTGGTTCCCTCCGCTCGATGACGAATGAAGTCGCCGAAATCCTCGCGAGCGCCTCCACCTGAGCGCATTATCGTCGATTCATTCATCCTGCCGCTGACGTGCCGATGGTATTATACATACACATATATATGTACCCTAAGTCCCTTTATTCGGAGCGCGCGGTCTTATGAGAACTCAATTTCCGAATATCTCGCGGGAGGGACTTTTTGAATTCCTCGATCGGCGCGGCTGATTGCTAACGGGGCCTTCTTCCTTTTTTCTTTTAATAAGGAGACGTTTTTTCGAGGCTAATTAGGAGCGCGGGAATCTAAATTTCAAATCTTCAAAAAATTTTTTGATAATCAAAATAAATTGTGAAACGCGAGTGAGCGATGGGCTTTAACGAAGAATTTTAAAGACGCGATTAATTATATTATAAAAAAAGAGGAGAGAGAGAGGAGGAGGAGGGGTATAACTAATACGTAGCCCGCGGACCCTATGGGCCTAACCAAATATTTTTTTCGACGTAATTTTGAGGCACTGCTTGCTTTGCGCGCGTATATCACTAGGCGGATCTTATGAATATGATTAAGTAGCGCGTTTAACGAGCCGAGGAGATGCGAAATTGCCGATGAGTATCGCGGGAGATTCTTTTAACCGGGGAAATCGCGATTAAGGCGCACCGTGCGCGAACGAGCTCCTTTTTTTCCTCTCCTCTCTTTCGGCTTCTTTTTCCAAAATTTTGACATTTTTTGCGGGATAAAGTACACGTCGGCAGGTCGAATCTTAATTGAAATTCTAATTACACGCTCTCGAAAAAGCTCGTTCGTTACGTCACTGATAAGATCGACATTTTTTCCACTCAAAAGTAAACGCGCAATGATCATCCTTCAAAAAAAAAGACTCTTGTCTCTTTTCCAAGGAAGAAAATCACGTCGTCCTCAGGAGACCTTTAAACACCCTCGAGACTACAAAGGCTAATCCACGATAGCACTCGAGCGACCAGCCGGATCGATTTTTCAAATTTTCCAATGGCCATAAGTCCCGTGGGCGTCACAAAAGCCGAATTCCTCGAAACTCGAAAAAAAAGCCACTCGAGCTCCGAGAAGAGTTGCGAGAGCAGCACCGGTCCCCGGCGTTTTTTTTTTCTTCATCGTCACAAGGTCCCATTGTCGAGCGCAAGGATGAGGGAGCGAAAAACCCGTATTCTCGAACGCGCGGTGTGTGCACTCTCAATCGCGTTTTCTCGAGTGGCCGAGACGCTTTTCTCGCCGGAGCGTGACTGCCGTATAAACCCTCGAGTGTCCCGTCATTTACGGCGTGTAACATCGAGTGAATGAGAGAAAAGGTCCCCGGCTTCGCGCGACACTAGCGAGCGATTTTCGAAAAAAAAAAGAAGAAGAAGTCCGGTACGTACCGGGAAAAAGGACTGCTCGAGGGAGGCCCCGGTGCGTCGATGAAAAGGGAGAAACGCGTCGGAGGCCTATGAAAGGCGCCTAGTCCATAATGCCGCGGTGGGTACTTTATAATAATGCGAGGACCTTTTTTCACGGGGGTGAGCTTTATCCAGGTATGCGCGCGCGCGCTTAAACGGAGTTCCGCCGAAGTCCTTGGGAGAGGATCGCAGGGACAAAGGAGAGCGGCGCTGGCTGTATATATACACTCGCGCTGATGGGCCCCATTTGTCTGGACTCCGAAGGGGGATTTTGTCCCTCTCTATAGTTCCTCTCGAGTCCGCGTCTCTCCTCCCCCTCCTTCGCCTAGGAAAAGGTGGGCGCGCACGTGCGCGCCAAACGGCGAGGCAGCGGCTCGACACTCGTCTATTGGCACAGCCACTTGCCTCCGCCGAGTTTCCTTAGGAGAGAGAGCGCAAACAAGGAACCCCGAAATTCCTCTCGAGTGCCGCAGCCACTCTCTCTCGCTTTGTCGCTTCCTCCTACGGCCGGGGAGAGGGACGACGTCGTAAAGTCGCCGCCACGCGCGAAAACCCGAGGCGGACCCACCTCCTCCTTGTTTACCTGGCTGCTTAGCGCGTCGTTAATAAAACAATCCCAAACGGACCGGCGGCACGCCGCCTCTTCTCTCCGACGACGAAAGTCTTGCTTGATCGGGCCAATGAGCGATGTGTCTTTGAAAATCGAGTCAAATCTAATCAATTATTTATTCCTACAAAATGCAATTGTTGTTCAATAATCCATTAAATTTTTTGCATGTAGATTGTTATTCATCTTAAATCATTAAAAAAAATTGATTTAATTCGAATCGAAAATCGAGTTTCGAGCGCAAATTCCGCTGTTTACTGGAGTCTCGTGTGCAAGATTTTTTTAATCCATACAATTTTAAGCATACATACTTTAGAAAGTTTTTTATTCGTAAAGCAAAATATAGTGATAAAAGAAAATACTGATGCTCTCTTATTCTCTCGCACCCACAGTCGATCTATACTATGTAACCGAGAAATCGCAGATTCGCCCGCTCAAGTAAATTTCGATCCGACGAAATCGGAGCCGCCGCGGCTCGGGAAAAGGGAGCCTCTAACGAGGCGGTGTTAAAAAATTTCCACGAAAGCCTGGAATTTAGGATGCGGGAATAACGGACGCGCGCTCGGGGTATACCCGTTCGCCGGCTAGACAGCCGATCGAGCGGTCCCGTCTTGCAAAAGGGGGTCGAAAAAAAAGAAGAGCGAGCGCGCCGAGTCCCCCGGATAAAAATCAGCGCCGAAGTGGGTTACGTTACGGTGATTCGCTTGCACCGAGGCCCCGATGCATCGGCGCGGGGGCATCTTCCTCGGCGGCGTCGAAAAACCCCCGTTAAAGTCGATCGGCGCGAATTTATCGGCGCCGCGGCGACAAATGACACGTGTCCCGAGGCGTCCTCGCGCGGGGGGCTGCTCCCTAGCCCTCCCCCCCGCTAGCGGGACACTTCCCGGGGCGTCACGCGAGTGCTCGTGATGCCGGCGCGCGATCGTCCCCCCCGCTCTGCTCGCGGGAAAAGCGTCGCACCGGGAAGTGACCCGAAAAACGGGCACGACAATGCCCATAAACAATGAAGCTATCTCCGGGTATCAACACGACTGCCACGGCCGCCCGAGGATCTGACCCCGTGGAACGGGGCCCTGACCCCCCTGCCCCCCTCCCTCCTTCGCACAACACGCCGCGGCGGTATCTGTACCATATCGCGCGGGGCCCAACGACAGAAATGTCTCAATGCGCCGGGGCGAGCGGGGAGGGGGCGAGAGACAAAGGACTTGCCTCCGCGTCATGTGCTACACGAGGCCGCTATCTCCTCCTCCTTCGCTCGCTCGGTTTCTCCCTCGTGCTCGTCCCGCGCGCTATTATATTATAGAGGCGCACTTGACCGGATGATTTGTAGGCGAGCCGCCGAGCGGGGATTTTTCTCACTCGGCGGCCTCCACGTCCCGGGGAGGAGAGAGAGAGATTCGATCTTTATGGGGATTTGGGAAAAATTTTTGAAATTTTTACCTTGTAATGGAGAGCGGGGGAACGAGAGGCGCGGGTCTTCTCTGATCTTCGAGGCTCCTTCGTTTTTTCCTTTTTTTCTTTCTCCGCTCAAGGGGTGTGCGCTGCTAAGAGTCGTGCGCTCGAGATTGATTTTAGTGTGTGTACGCCGAGGCTCGCCGTACGCCTCCGTTCATGTGGGAACCTCGTGTCTTTCCGATTCTCGAAAGTCCAAGCGAGTTTTCTCTCACCTTCACTCCTTTTCCAGTCGAAATTTAAATTAAAAAATTCTACGATTATCGCGCAAAATATCCATTGATATGTCAACAATTTTGCGGTCGTTCATCATAATGTAGAAGTGCGGAAAACTCTTTTCTCGAGAAAAAAAGTAAATCTCATGCCTACAAGTTCGATTTCTTTCACTCGAATCGTCCAACTCGAACTGTTTCAGAAAAAACTAATCCTATCTAAGTTTGATCATCTCAAAATTTTTTTCGAATAGATTGATTTTTCATTCCTTCTCATCTTGAGACTTTACCTAAAAACTAAAAAATTCCCCTTTTTTATAACGCGAAATGTCTAACACAAATATATAAACAATCGGAGCTAGGTTGTAACTTTTTATCTCGCGGAATTTAAATTGTAAGCCCCGCGGCCGCGAAAAAGCGCGCTTGGGATAAGTTTCAAACGATCGGCTAGCGAAAATCGGTCGCGTTCCCGTTTTTTGCCCCGGCGTCAATTACACCCGGTGTAAACGCGCTCGGCTCGTTGTGAAATTGCGCCGCGGCGCCGGTGCGATTAGCCCCTCACGTGCCGCACGCACCGATTGCGTTTCCCCGCCGACGATTTGCCTCGGGCCGAAAACGCCGCCGGAGAGATAGGGATACACACGCCCCGCGGTGTGCACCGTCCACAGTGGAAAAGGTCACGACGTGTGTGTGTACTGTACTTGCATCATCGACCTTGGCCAGCGGGCTGTTTCTTTGTGGCAGAAACTTCACTTTCCCAAGCTGGATTTGTCCTCTTTTACTGCCCTTTTTTTTATTATGTGCTGCAGCGCTTCCGGCTATGAGAGTGCGTTTTTTAGCGACCGGCTAGATTTTCATCGCTCACTCGTCCTTGGCACGTTTCGTACAAAGACCGGCTGTAATTACGTTCAAATAGAACATCAAACGCGTAAGCGCCTTTCACAAAAGTTTTCTAATCTTTTAACTTGTTTAATTGTACTGGACAAGTCTTCCGCGCGATTACCATGGTATATATATTTTTGCTTTTTCTTTCCGTAGAAATTAAGTTTATTATAAAAATGACTTAATTTCGTAAGTGTATCTCATATTACTATATATTAAAATACCGAGTCTTTTAATAAAACAATAAACAATTTATATTAAATAGCTAACGTAGGAATTACTATATTTAACTTAAAAATAAATCGTTTTTTTTCTCTTTATGTATTTAATTAGTTACAGCAACAACAAACAGCAAATTACTTGACCAGAATTAATCAAATCAAAAATAGATTGTCCATTTATTTTAAAGAGAGTTATCAGATTTTGAAAAGTGAATGACTCTTTAAATTTTTACATAGACTTAAAATCGGTAACAAGTTTACCGATATTATTTATATATGTAATATAATATCGAAATTTTCTATTGAAAAAGAAATAAAACTTAGAGAATAGACACTTGGAACTACAGATGGTTAGTACCGCGGCAGCGAAAACGGGCATCCGCTAAAATTCAATATCCCCATGCGCTCGGCTTATTAATCTCTGCCCGGCCTGCCGGTCTCTCCCCCTCGTTCGCTTTTTCACCGGCGATGGCTTTTTGCTCGGCGCCTCCTTCGCATGCATCCTCCCATTACAAGTCGTCAATGGGTCCGCTGTTCCTCCCCTCCTCCCCGCGCATTTCCCGGCCCTTTTTTCCCCTCCCGTGCTCGCGTGCGCACGCGAGCCGCTCGCGCGCGATTTTTGCCGGACGCGCGTCCCTCGACATACAGAAGAACCCCGCGTGTACATACACGTACACAAGACGCGCGGGTCGCTCGGACAGGTGTGTCCGATCGGGAAAAAGGGATTCATCCTTTCATCGGGCTCTTCCTCTTGCTCAAGACCGATCCGCCCCTCCTTTCGGTTGACTGTCTCCTCTCTCCCCCCCCTCCCCGCCCGCCGCGCACGTGCCCTCGATTCGAGCCGTCGGTTAAAATGGCTTTTATAATGAGACTATCGATGCAACACAAAAAAGAAGTAATTACGAGGAAGAAACGCTCGGCTGCATTCTCGCGGGCCGCGTTTCGAAACGCCCCGGATCATCCTCCGCGCGCGCGCTGCAGTGACAGCGGCAATTTTCCGAAAGGTGCGTCATCGCCACCTTCGGTAACGCGCTGCTTAATCGTGCCGACGATTTCACAGCGAAACGACTGTTCGTACTTTGAAGCGTGTGTAAGAGAAAATGGAGTCGTGCGCGAGAAAAAATTTTGTCTTCATCGTATAATTTTTGAAATGTGACATTAATTTGGAAAATTTTGAATAGTGACATATAAGTGGATCACGTATTGTTTCGTGGACGACTTTTCACGTATAAGATTTCTCTATTCACGTTCATATTTATAATATTAAAGTATGAAAATAAACTACTGAATTATCTATATCTACGAAATTAATCCTTAAACTTCTGATGAACTATTGATGATCTACTCAATTTCCATAGTAAATTAGCAACTATATAGGTAAACTATTATATTTCGCTCTAGACCTAAATAAGTGAAATTCATCCATACGCACTTTTTTAATTTAAATTTTTTAATTTAAAATCTATAGTCAATAAATGTCAATTTACTCTTAAAACCAGTAATAAGTAATTTTTATTATCTTCCATTTTTAGCACTTTCAATATTAAATTTCTCCTCCACTACTAGTTTCTTTTCCTAAAGTCCGGCTCTCTCGGCAAAGCAAAGCATCACCTGCTCGCCTCAAAGGCGAAGGCCACTGATAAATTAGCGCGCTCGCAGACGCGGGGCGAACGGCGGGAGGAGCCGCGCGTTGCACAGCGAGAGTCTCGGATTAGGCCGCTTCGGACTATTTCTTTCAGCGAGTCCTCTGATCTCGGCTACCGCGACGATCCAGTCCGCGCTCTTGACACTCGCGCGCGCGGCCACTTTGGCGCGCGTCCCGCAGGAGCAAAAGGGACGCCGCCGCCGCGGGGGCTTTTAATAGGCTGCGCCCCGCGTGACAGGCGGCTACTACTCGCGCGCGAGACGCGGCGAAACACGCGTAATTCGCTGCGACGCGCGAGAGGCACCTCGCACGCACCATCGATTCTGATGAGTCCGGCGCTCCTCGCGAGAGAGAGAGAGAAAGATCGGCCGATTTTTCGGGGGATACTTTGCTAACTGGGGCTTCGAGAGGTGCTCTGATGCCTTCATTCAGTTTCGCTGGCGATGCGTTTTGTTGTACCTGTTCGGAGAATGAAGGGTATAATTACACTTTTTTTTTGAAAAGTTTGTATTTAGGATTGTGAAAGGTGTAATTTGTATAAAAATCGGTATTTTTCACGATTATAGTTATCTTTTAACATTTTTAATAGTGGAACGGTGGAAATATTGAAATGAAGAATTTAGATTGCACCAGTAGTCATAACAGAACTGCATTACTAGAAAACAGTTTCATTTTTTATAGTTTTGCTATTTTTCAATAAATTCAAACTTTTTTCATGCATTTGTATTCAACTTCGATCACACGTAGTTTAAATTGTACACTTTATTCTTCTGAATTGATTTACTATTCAAAAAATTTTGAAAAGAACTTTAACTGCAATGAAAATTGTTATTTTTCGTTGAAAATTAAGTTTTCATACACGGCATAACTATAGTTAGTACCAATTTAATTCTTCAAGTGCTCTGATTAATAAATAATCATAATTGTAATTCTCTAAATTTAAATTAGTAAAAATACTTCTAGAATTAATGAAAATTTCTCCATTAATTACTAATTATTCGAGCACTTACACCTTATTTTTAGTGAAATATCAATCACTAGACAGTAAAACTTAATAAAACATCATACAGTCCTAATTAAAGAAAATATCGACTTAATAATTCGTCAAGCACAAAGCCTCATCGATTTATTTTCTTTGAATAAAAATCCCTCTCCCCCCAAAAAAGAAAATTCAACACCTCCAGTAGTAGACAAGACCCAACTAAAAAAAGTAGACAAGAAAACACGAGTGACGAGTGTATTTACAAAAAAAAGTTTCGATAGGTTGACGTAGGCGCGGGTCTTCGTCACGGCTTGACGTTCAAACGTCCGCGGCGCGGGGCGAGCACGAAAACACCGCCGCGGCGGAAAATGCGCGAGGCGGTGAATACGATAAATATTTGAAGGCAAACTAATAATAACGCCGGGTCCCCCCGACGACGTCTTCGTCGTCTCCGTCGCAGCCCCGGGTATAGAGAAAACTTGAAAGGGAAGCCGCCCGGCCAATCGCGACCCGACTGCTCGTCGTAACTTCGCATAACTGTTTCTCGTATTACATCGCTCGCCGCTTCTTCCTCGCGTCCTCTCCTCTCTCCCATTCACTCTCCTCGCGCCGCGTGTCTTCTCCCCCTTTGTGTCTTCATTTTTCTCGTGCGGCTTTCCTGCCTCGCTTTGTCCCTCTTTCCCTCTCCTCGTTCTCACACGGCGCAAACCTGCCGATTCAGACATCATTATTTTCGCCTCTTAAAAGAAGGCGCATAGGTGCGTACGCGCGATATTCCCCCTTTTATTTTCCCGTCTAAAGTACGCGCGAGGCGGAGATAAATCAGTACCACCGGGCAGAAATGGGCGCGCGCTTATTTCTCATGAAAATTTATCGCGTTATTTAGGCGAGCTTTAAACTCGCATCACTCGTTATGCGGCAATATTCGCAAAATCGTGCACGTAATGTGGCTGCATATTATAAATAAGTGTATCGCATGCTCGTTCTTTTTCATCCTCTCTCTCTCTCTCCCTTCTCCGTCGGTCCCTCCCTCGAGCGAGGATCCAAAAAAAAAACGCCGTTTTTCCTTTGGCGGCTCTCTCCTTCGATTCCTCTCGTCCGCCTGTTTACCTTTTTCCTCTCTCTTTTTTACCCGCCCGAAAAGTCAAACACGAGCGGGGGGGTTCCGGCGGTAATTTCGCGCGCGAGCGAGAGACAGACGGAGATAGGGAAAAAAGGTGCCCCGTGGCGACGACGCCTTCGCCTCCGCGCGTCGCCTCCGTGGGAATGGGCGCTCGCGAGTTCCCTCGAAATCCGAGCACCCGGAGGGAAGCAATCGAAGTATCGCCGGCCCTTAACTACCGATGATCGTTCCGGGCAGGTGCAAACGGGACGCGTACCTTTCGCTTCTCTCCCCCTCTCTCCTCTCGCTCCGCGAGAGCGCGAAATCCGCTTGTACGCCGCCACCTTCACGGCTACCAGTCACCTCTTTCGATCTCACTCTTTCTACTGTATCTATCGATTTGGCTATAGTTATAACTATATGTATGGGTGATTTTCTGAAAAAGTGTATTATTTTTCGCGTAGGAAATAAATTCAGTTTTTTCATTTCATCGAAAAAATTAAAGTCACCAATTCAGTGTTCGAAATTGGCTAACTTAAATTCAGAAATCGATTGACCTTTTCTTGTATTTAATTTATGTAATTCTCTTAATTATACACAAAATTTACACCAACATATTTTCATTCGTAAATGCCGAATTACATACAAACATATCTAATTTCTGTTTTTCCTGATAGATAATACACAAAACTTCGATTTGCACAAAATTTTTAGCAGCGCGTAAGCTAACATAAATCCTTGATCAAAAATCTGTACATACACCTCATAATAATTTTACTTTAATAAACAATTATCCATCTCCTTACTTTTCTCTCCTGTTCCTCGATTACCGAGCGCGCGAACGAGCGATTTCCAGAATGCAAAGTAAGAAATCGCCGCGATGCATTTCGCGGAAGGAAGTCGCAGCGATATTAACTCGGCTAAGTCGTTACATCGCTGCGCGCGTGCTCCGGGGCCAAAATAACACCTCGGCTGTTCGCGCCGTTGCGATGCTTGATCGATGCGAATGTAAATGCGCGCGCGCGCGCCGATCCGAGTAAGAAGAGATTTAATCGTCGATCCGCGCGCCAATTATACATTGTTGGCCATTTGCATACTGAGCCGCGGTGTGTGTTAAGCCACTCGAGCCGACGCCACGCGTCGAAGCCTGATAAACGGACGGGAAACAATTAGCCCGTGCAAATAATACGCCCTCGGTGTTATTATTTAGCCCCGGCCAGTCGCTGACGAGTCGACGCGCGGAAATCTGATTTTCTCGAGCGACTCGTCACGCGACTCTACACCTCGTGACGTTGAAAATGGACCGATGAATTAGCATTCGAGTGGTTAGCGCGAAACAATGAAAGTACCGTTTTTTTTTCTTGAGATAATTAAGTGTACAATTTCTAATTCTGTAGTAATGATCAATTTTGTGGGATGTGTATATATTTTTGTAATGATAAAAGTAATACACTATCAAGTGGTTTTTAAGAATTAATACCAGCTTCAATGATGATCCGTGCTGACCTGTTCAAGTAGCTAACATGTGTCTGGTTACACAGTCCGTTCATCAGGTTATTCATAAATGTTTATAATAACTTCGACTTTGTCTTGAGCTCTTGACTATCGGTTTCTTCTCCGAATGAATTGGCAAGCTACAGACTGCTGTACAATATTCCTCGCAATCTATCTTACAGCACTTCGTACCATAACAAATTTGACTCGACAAATTTAATTTTTTAAAACTACTTTAGTTAAGAATCACTTTGTGTGAATTAAGACCAAACTTAATTGATTTTTTACGAATCGAAATTAGTTTACATTTTTTGAAAGAATTGCTAAATGAATATCGTGCTGACTTCTTTTTAAAAGAAAGACGCAGTGCGAATTTAAATTGCACCTCTACATTAAAGTATACACGTATTGCGCAAGAAACACAGCTCGCCCAAAGTCGCTCGATCGCAGGTAAAATGCAAAGGTTGCAAGTCTCCTTAATACACTCCGCTCTACGCGGAGAAATCGTGTACAACACGAGCGCCGAGCGCGCGCTTTATCTTCCCTAAGCCCGGGCTCGCGACGTCGCCGCGGATATAAAGCTCCGCTGGAAACTTTCGCCGCGGCGCGCGACTCGAATTCACAATCGCGCCGCGTCGTAATTGCCGACGTCGATCCGCGCGCCCTTTTAACTCCGCGAGTATATCGCCCCGGCTCGTTACGATCCCCCCGAATACTCCTTTATTTTATCCCCCGAACGGCTTGTTTGCCACTCGTTTGTTTTGACTCGGCCCCTACAAAGGCCTCCTCGTAAAGTCCCGGAATACCCTCGGAGCGATTTCTTTCGCCCCGCCGTTCTTTTTTAGGCGGGCCGCGAAGAAAGGCGTTTCTCCTATTTCTAGACGCGCCGCTCCCTTTTGTCTCTAATAGCCCGGGCTTTTTGCTCCTCGGCGAAAGGGGACAGCGCCGCCGACGAGTATATACTCGGCCGGCGACAAAGGAATGTCGATTCGACACGAGGCGCGGGACTTTTCTCGGCGCGTCGGATTCGCAAAACGGCCCGATCGTTTTTAAACGAAAAAAACGGCGAGGGCCGCTGTTTTGCGGATATCTGTCAGTCGGCGGCGACAATGAAAATTCAATCGAAGGGAGGAGGAGGGCCCCTCTTTCGGCGATTAGTTTCACGTCGATTTCGCCGCGGTGCCGTGGCGAATGAGCGGCCGTTTAGGGATGGGAGCCAACTAGCCGTGCCCCGACGGCAAATACGCCCGATTTCCCTCGCCGCAGCCCAGCGTCCGGCCCTCTTAAGTGAAACTTAACGCCGAAAATCGATTTGCTCGCCTCCCGCCGCGACTTTTATTCCCGGCGATTTATCGGCTCGAAAGTCGAAAAAGTCGCGCTCCGAGCGTGACGGAAGGTAAGCAGATAATCGCCGTCGGGAGGCTTTTAATTAAGACGGGCGCAAAAAGAAAGGAGCCCACTTTGAGGCGATAAAGGCCGGCGAAGCGTCAGTCGGAAATGATTATTCCGGGCGATTTCGAAAAATTTCGTAGAAGGAATCCCACCGGTGCGACACCCGCGCGCTGCACCGGCTCCGCGTCCCTCTTCCTTTTCGCCGATGCGAGGCCCCTCGGGGCGATATACGCGTCCGCCGTAATAATTTAACGTAGCGGCAAAATTTCCTTATCGCGCATCGTCGTCCCGGCCCCGGCCTCTCGTATGTATTTATCTTTGGGCCTCCTCCTCTCCGCCCGCTGCGCGCGCGGCATCGATTTTTCGGCGCGCATCTCGCTCTCTTTCTTTCGGGTATATCGACGCTGCTATCTCTGCGGGGCGAACTCGATAATGACCGGCAGACGGACGCGCGCGGAGAATGGCCCCCGAGAACGAGACCGGATTTTTTTCGAGGGACTGTGGGAGCCGCCGCCATCTTCGTCCATTATGCGCGTCTCTTATATTCCCTCCTGTTTTTTTTTTTCATCCGCGCGCCGGCGCACTCGACTATTCGATCGGCCTTTTTTTCTGCCCCCGCGGCATACGCCTCGATCGCTTCATTTATCCGTAATGACCTCGACACATCTTAATCGCGAAATTAAAAGGCCCCGGCGAAACTCGATCGGCCCCGGCCGATATTACGCCGATTATCGGGGCTTCGCGAAATTTTAATAATTTTAATTGCACCGCGCGCGTTTCCGCGTGCAATTGATTCTAAATGGCCGCGCGCCCCGGCGTAATCGATTTAATTAAACTGTACCGTTTTCTCATTTCTCAGCGCGGCCTTCGTTACTTTTGTTTACAATTCAGCTCGCGCCGATTTCAATCCCCGCGGCGGATTGTTATTTGCGATAGACGCGAAAAATCGGGTTCTTCCTTCGTTTTTTTTTTTGCGCGCGGGAAAAGGAGAGGGAGAGAAGACACGCACTGGCCGGCGAAAATTCGTGCGAGCCGTTAATGGCAGCGGCCGGGCAAACCGCAGAGGGCCGATTTCGCCGGAATTCTTTTGTGCCCGTCGATCGGCGGCGCGAGATGTTTCATTAGCGGCGCGCGAATTCGGGCCCTCCGTTTATCCGGTTCGTTGGAGTCCAACGACTCGTGGGCCCCGCGCGTTGCGCAACCGTAGACGGAGGAAAGCGGGTCGCTCCGTACGAGGAGGGCTGCGTTTTCCTCGTCTTTGTTCCACTTTGGCCGAGGCCCTCGACTCATCCGGATCAGCGGATTCCGAAAGGCGCGGCCTATTCTTCGGGAGCGAGAGGGAGAGAGAGGGAAAACGGGAGATGAATGGGTACCGGGGCATTGGAGCTGAGGCCTCCGCGATTTCGCGCTCTTTTTTTTTCTTCAACTTTGCGGCTGCGCGCGGGTCAATCATTAAGATATTTCGGGCTGGTCCCATTGTGTCGCGATTCTTTGTTGATCCTCGCTTCGTAAATAGAAGATCTATACAATTTGTAGGAATTTTTCTAAGCTCCTGCATCTACGGGTAGCTTTTATTCTCGATCTTGAGATATCAAGGTTTCAAATCCACGCAAGAAAAAAATAAATAGTATATCCCACATTTTGTTCAATAGACTTACTTTCATAAGTATAAAGTGTAGAAAAAACTTTAAAGAAATGTATTTTCTGAAATGCAGTTTCTACTTTCAAATGTCAAATTTAGTAATTTTGACTTGCCATTTTCTCTTTATCCTAACTTTAAAAAAAAACTGATCCAAATCTAACTTCAATAGGCTCAGTTTTCACTCGAATCCTGTAATGTTTCACACTTCCACATTTTAACCGAATCAATTTGATTTAACTACTCCGAAACAACAAGATTTACTATTTCATTTTAAACCTCAGCATAAAACGATTCGTTTTAAAAAAAAAAGTAAGGAAGGAAGAAGGTGAAGAGGTCGCATTCGCACAGGCGCGTACGAGAGTATACGTGACCGAGTCGCCTAGGGTCGGCGTGTGCGCGCGCGGGGGACGCTCTCTCTCTCGCGGGCGAAAGAGAACGGATATTATCGCCAAACGTTAATTTGCCCGGGACCGGCCTACCTTCCAATTTCTCGAGCCCTTACACGCCCACTTACGAGATTGTCCGTCGATGCGCCCGCTCGCTTTTTACTCCCCGTCCCTCGAAACCGTCGAAACTCGGCCTTTCGACGCCCGCGTTTCCTCCCCCCCGTCGCTCTCTATATACCTGCGAGAAAAAGGGACACGCAGGACCCGGACGAGTCTCTCCCTCGTGTTCCTCTCCCTCCGTTTTTTATTTTACTTTACGAGCCGCAGGGAGGGTCCCGGGCCGCCGCGCGCGTTTCGACGAGATCGTGAAAAGATGGCCCTTTTTACGAGCCGCCGCGAGAATGACACGCGCTGTCTTAGGGCCCGTCGTCTCGTTAGGGCACTTTCACGAAAATTATACACTCTCTAGCCTCGGCCTACCCCTCCCAAATTAGCGTCCTGATTGCACGGCGCACGTGCGTTTTAGACATCTTGATATACACATTGTTTAGTCGCGTTTTGTAAGCACCGACTGTATACGTATATATACGGCGGGGCACTCGCCACCGGTAGGTGGCTATTTTCCAGATACGCATCGTTCCTCGGCGCCGCGTTCATTACCGCGCAGATGGTGCCTGACTTTGCCTTTTCAGAAAAACTGACCTACCGGGCTGTACGTGGAATTTAGAAAAGCTGTTGTGTACCAAAAACGCATTGCGGTGGGAACGCTACATTTTCGGGAGCGAAAAATATTAAATTATGCAAGTGGGACACGAAGCACAGGTGTATGCACAAGAGAATTGTGTAGGTATAGATAGGGTATCATACGACCTATTGATCAATTGGGAAAGCAATGCTGTGCTTTAAAAACTGAGTGCGTAAAGCAATTTGTTTAAAAAAAAGAAAAGTCACTCGTTATTACGAAGAAGTGAAGATATGCACTTATTTATATATTTAATTATACTCTGAAGTGAATATGTACCTTTTTGCATTAGCGAGCTACTTTTTATTACTTATACTTGAAAATTACGCAAGTAGAATTAGCTTTATGCATTTTTCATTCAAAGTGTGATGATGAATCCTGGCGCTTGAAGATTAGGCACAAAAAACAGTACTATTTTGCTTACAGAACCTTAAAAAAGAAATTTAGGCCATGCATAAATCAGCTGAAAAGCGGACCGTCTGACAAAGTCCCGACGCAAATGCTTAATAACACCAGTACCCTCGGGGGGGTTAAACAAAAAAAAAACTAAAAAAACCCACGCGGGGTAAAAAACAGGCGAGAGAGAGACTCGCAGCATCCACCTGATCTCAAATATCCCGCGCGCGAGTTGGCTTTCTCTCTGCGGCGCGCGCTCGTCACGTCTCGCGCGGTGGAAGAAACGCGCATGCAGAGGGGGAGGAGGAGGAGGAGGCCGAAGGCCCGAGCAAAGCGGAACGGGGGAGGAGATCTCGAAACGTAAAATAGGTCCGCCGGCGCGTACACTCGTCCGAAATATATAGGGCGCGCGATGAAGCCGCCGAGTTTTATTTCGCCTCGCGCGGCCCTTCGCCTATACACCAGGCGCGCAGTATCTCCGTCTCCCTCGTTTGCGCCTGGTGCACTGGTCGGCCGAGGCGAGGGAACCGGTTACGGCGAACCCTCCGCTCCTTTCTTCCTTTCTCACCCCGAACCTTATTCATTTCTTCTTGCCTCCTTTTTTATTTGCTCTTCCTGACTTCTTTCTCCGTTTCTTTTATTTGTCCCTTCCCTCCTCTCTTTTTTACTCTCTCTCCTCTTACCTCTAGACCGATCTCGCCCGCTTACACCTCCTCTCCCTCGCCGCGGAGCTTCTCTCCTCTCATTTTTACGACTGTTTTTCTTTCGCCTTGTAAATATTGGAAAAATAGTCGCGCCGAAATCACCGGTCTCGACTCCCTTTCGAAACGCCGACGCGAAGAGTCGCTTCCTCCCGTTTTTTTACGTCCACACCGTCGAATTATCTCACCTCGTCGCGCCGGCGACGTCCCCGTAAGATTTTTTTTCTTCTTAAAGAAAAAAAAAAGCGATTCGCACGGTGCGTCCGGCTCCGCGCGTTTATCCTTGACCTTTATATTATCCGCGGCGGCCATCTATCTCCGCGCGGCGTTCACCTTTCGGCGCGACCCCGCCGAGAGACGAGGCGAAAGAAGCCCCGAGGCGAAAGGAGGAGGAACGAGAATAAAGAATATAAAGAATAAGAAAAAGAGGGAGGCGGCGGCGGCGGCGTGTTTTTTGCGCGTTCGTTTTTGGCCGATCTCCTCGCGCGGTGCACCCACTCGTGCAACGCACGGCAGCATCTCGATGTTATTCTGCACGCACGCCTGCACGCCGCGGCAGCTCCTCACTGACACTCTCTCCCTCCCTTTACCCCACCCTCTCGCTCTTTCACTCTCTTTCTCTCTCGTTCCTTTTCTCTCTTTCTCTCTCTCTCATCTTATCTATACATATATGTACTTCTCTCTCTTTCTCTCTATCTCCCTCTTTCTTTCGCTCCGTCTCTCTCCACCTCGGGCACGATGTTAATACGTTGTGAAAGCTTGCGAGAAAAAATCCCTGTTTCTTTTTCGCCCAACAAAACACTACACCGGCGTTCGCTTGCTGCCGGGCTGCGGCTATGGAATTCAACCTCTCTCGGGGGCCCGCCGATCCGCTCTCCTCGCTCCGCTGGCGCCGATCGCACGCGGGATGCCCCCCCTCACTCCTTTATTGCTTTCTTCCCCCAAATAAGATTGTAATTAACAACCCCCCCCCCCCCCTTTTCGTTTTTTAGGCGAGGCCGCGATCACGATTTTTCAAACTCATCCTCGCCTCGCTGCCCGCCGACACACTTCTCTCTCTCTCGCTCGCCTTTATTAGAACTAATCTCGTCGCGGGTCTCTACTGTTATGCGGTACTCTCTCTCCGCTGCGAATAATGGACTCCGGGCCGTTACTTTTACGGACTGGCGTTTAATTTATAATTTGTCACCGCGGTCCAATTATGCCCCCTTTGCGCTATTAATACCATTAAATCATTTACGTATACCGTAATATGTTTTTAAAAAAAATTCAATAATGAATAATAATTTGGAGCTATTACGTGTTGACGAGGCGTGAAGGTGTGTGCGCGCGCGCGCGCGTGTGCGTGTGCGTATATCTATATGTATATAAAAATGTGTGCGATAGGCTATACTCTGACCTAAGGAACCTTTTTTCTATTGTTTCAGATTTCGGATAGACAATACGGATCACATAATAGATGTGAACAAGAACAACGCGGCGTTCGAGTACGACCAAGTGAACATAATTTGTCCGGTCTACCAGCCGGGCACGTACGATGACGAAGCGGAGAAGTATATTATTTACAACGTAAGTATCGCCACGTAGCTTCCCTGCCTATTACCGCCGCGGAAAGCTACACCTTTCGATGTACACTCGAGGGTCTCGTTCGTAGTAACGAAACGCGCGCTCGAGATCAATCGAAACTTAATTTCTTTTAAAACTATCGCGCACTTCTCTTTGTTCCGCTGGAAGTGTTGACACACTGGGGAAAAATTTTGTAATTGTAATTACGGCGGTGCGGTTTGTAATGGGCACGCTAACCGATGTTAAGAAAGAAATTACGATGGCTTTTTGTTAAATATTTACTTAATTGAGATCTGATGTGAGAGGTACTGTTTCTAAATTTCACAAGTGAATATTTAATTTTATGTTTATAATGTTTTTTTTTAATGTTTACTTAATTATCGAGACCTGATGGGATAGATATTGTTATTAAATTGTACAAGTAAATATTTGTATCTTTTACTTCTAATCTTGTGTTGGATAAAAATTGTTTAAATTTTTTCATTCGAAGCAAACGCTCTACACTCTTCTTCTTCCAGTTTATTTGGAATGTAAAAAACGCGGTAAAAATAAAAAAAACCACGTCGCAAGTGCCATAAATTCCAGCGCTAAACAAACAAAAATGATCAGCTCTTTAACTTAAACCCTCCACTTTATGATACGTCGCCGCTCGAAAATAGAAAATTACATAAAAGCTAAGGTCTGTATTTTCTCAAACCCGCGTAGTTTTCGATCAATCTTTCGGAAACGCGCATAAAATTAGACGCGCGCCTCCCGCGATCCTCCGCTCCGCTTCTGCGTTTTATCCATATTTCCCATTTACGATGTATACGAAGGGAAAAAACGAAAGTAAAAAAAGACGCTTTCACGCGGAGAGTGGCTCGTTATTTCCGCGCCCCTCCCGTATCAATGAAGCCGCGCGGGGCAAATTAACGAAACGCATCCGGGGGAGAGTTTTTTAAGACGCGGGGGGGACGGAAAAAGCGTCGCCGGCCGAAAAAAGAAACTAGACTGTTTGGACAGCTGCCGGGCCGCTCGCCTATAAATTAGGTCCTTCGTGAAAAAGTAAGAGTAAAGGAGACGCGCGTTTTGGGTTAAAAAACACGTGTCGGCCACCGCGCGCCGCGGATTTCGCGTGCATCGGGGGAGGCGGCGGGTGATTGTTTTGTCCTTCGCTCGGAATGTGACGTTTCCTTGCGAAACTCCTTTCGCTCTCCCTCCGCGGCCGGCGCGGCTTATTGTTCGCGCGGACTCCTCCTTTTGTCGCGCCGATTGCCCATAGGCTTCCCTCCGCCCCGGCCGTTTTCTAGAAAATAATTGATTTATTATGGAATCCGCAACGGATAAACGGGTTTCATACATTTTTCATCGGAAACCCTCCCCCTTGGTCTTTTTCGCTCTGCCGTTTTTTTATCGTTTTCTGTTTATCTATATCTATCTACTGTATGTTGAGAAAAAACTATTGTAGAAAGTTAAAATAATCAGAAAATTACTGTAGATTATTTAGTAGTAAATATAGTGCACACTAGTAGTTGTAGAAAATATTATGCGTTGAAATTTTAGTAACACTGAAGAAAGTTACCAGTTTTTCTAGTAGTAAGATGCGTACTAGAAGTTATAGTAAACTTTATCGTAAAATTTGATTTATTTTCATCATTATTCTAGTAAATTTTACTTTAGATTTAGTATATTTTACAAAATAAGTGTAGTAATTATTTTTATATATTGACATAGTAAAAATTACTTTACACTATAAGAAAATAACTATAACTGTGTAGTACTTTGTTTTATCGACTGTAAAAAGTATTACTAAACAATAAAATCCGGGTAACACTTACTACACACAATTACAGTTCACTGAAGTGTACACTAAAGTTAACACTAATTCGCCTTGTTTCTCAGAGTAGCTTCTTTTCTTCCGTAAAAATTTGTTCACGCGCAGACGCAACACTTTTTATAACAATGTACTTCGCAGTAACCATCTTGCGAGGCTTCCTTCCGCGTAATGTAAACGCGAGATGGTGTTACAATGGATCGCGCAAAAAAAAAAAATCGAGTAGAGAAAGGGGACTGACGTGCGCCGTTTTGCAGGTGTCGAAGGAGGAGTACGAGACGTGTCGGATAACGAATCCGAGTCCGCGGGTCATAGCGATCTGCGACAAGCCCTTTAAAACGATGTACTTCACGATAACGTTCAGGCCGTTCACGCCGCAGCCCGGCGGCCTGGAGTTCCATCCGGGCCGCGACTACTACTTCATCAGCACCTCCTCCAAGGAGGACCTGCACAGGCGCATCGGCGGGCGCTGCACCACCCACAACATGAAGGTCGTCTTCAAGGTGTGCTGCAGCAACGAGGCCGACTCCTCGTCGTACCCCGCCACTGCACGCAACAACTGTGAGTACCGTTTACAATTATTTTCTTTATAAAATTCAGTTTTTTTTTTATTATTTTAATTAAGAGGAGAAATATTTGAGTTTGAACATTTATGAATTTAAAAAAGTTTGGTTCTTTGATCGAGAAAGAAAATTTGGATTTTGTGTCAAGAATGAACATTTCTTTAATTAAGAAGGTAGACAGTTAAGAAAGAAAATTAGTGCAATGAAGAAAATTTGTTTCTTTAATCAAGGTCGAAAATTCCTTAAATTAAGAAGTGACAAATGTAAGTACTGAAAAAATTCCTAAAATCAAGAAAATTTGTTTCTCAAAAACGAATTAATTCAAAAGGCTTATAGTCAACTTAAAAAATTTTCATTATTTTCTCTTATTTCAACAAACACGCACTTTACGAAGGCAAGAAATACAAACTTTTTTTAGAGTAGTTTTTTAAATACTTAACTGTTTTCTCGATTGTTTTATGGCACATCAAAAATCAACATTACGAATTTAGTCATCGCGCGCGAGGAATTTAAAAACGGCCCCACTTTCATATTGCACACTCGCTACTCTCCATTCTTTTTTTTCTAAATTTGAAGCGATCCACAGAGGCGCGTGTGTTATGAATGTTTGAAAGATATTCGCGCTAAAAAAGCCGGCACAATGAGCGCGGTCGCTCGGCCTTTCATAAATATTAAATTCTCCCATCCACCGCGGCAGATACACATAAAAAAAAAAACACCCGCGCCGCTCCGTCAATGCACGTAAAAGTTTGACACTCGGCCTCAAAAAAAAAAAAGAGGAGAGCTCGTAATAATTCACGGTAAACAAGCCGAAAGAGAGGCGAAAAAATTCGCCCGGCGCGTTTCATCGATCAAATATCCCAAGTAGTGTACTTTCCCCGATGTGCGTTGTATCCGCGCGCGAACCCCCCTTCGCAACAAAAAAAAAAAAAAAAAACCGAGAGCCAGCCACACTCTCGCCTTTTACCGGGGCCCGGGCACACACCTGCGTCTTCTTCCTTCCATCAACCAAATTCGTTTTTTCTCCTTCCCCGCCTCCCTCCCTCTCCCTCGCTCCTCCTTTTTTTGTACTCCATCCTCGCCCTCGGCGTGACTCGGCACGGGCGCGACTCCGGGGCTTCGATTCGAGACGCCGCCTTCTTCTATTATCCCTAACGAGAAACCGAAAGCCCGGCGCGCGCGGCTCTCGTTTGACGAAATCATCTAATGCCGCGCGCGCGCGCGGGGCTTGATTTTGATCGAGCACCTATATGCGGGCATATCCGCTCTTTCTCCTTTCGGCGCGCCGGCCGACGGACGCCCTCGGGGCCTCCGGCCCGCAATTAATGTCCCTTCGCGTACAATCTAATTTCTTCCCGTTCCTTTATAAATTGTACCAATAAAATATTGATAGAGAGGGGGGGGGCTTGCGCAACGGCCGGCCTTTTTAAAACCCATTGCCTTTTCAATTTTCGAGTTGCGCAAGCGACCGCGGCCTTTCAAAACCTCGCGGGCTGCGGGTTTACACATTGAATTTATTGTATTTTGATAGGTGTTAACTAATTTGTTTACCGTGTTAGTATTGTTAACCGGCAGTAGTACTTATATCGACTCTACTTTCGAATTTTTAACAATCAAGGTATAGGCTTGAAATATGCAAGCGATAAGTGTGCAACCTTTTATCGGTTAGACTGGAAAGTACCAAAGAAAACTGATTTAGCATGTATGCTCAGTGAGATTTTAAAATAAAGATAAAGTATTGTTTAAATATTTCGAATATTTTGCCTGCTATTACAGACAAAACGTGATCACAAATATTCCTTTTTAAGTGCTTACAACTACGTAGTTTATTTTTCAGTAAAAATATATTTATTAGTAGTCTTATAATACATGAAGCAGTAGAAAATCAGGTGTACTTTCAGAGTACAAATTAAAGAAAACAAATATTTAAAAGAAATTTTTTTAATTTGTTATTTCATCTAAAGCAGTTCTTCAAAACATTGAATTGATTAAATATTCAATCAGTTCTAAGTTAAGACACACTTAAGATGCATGCAAAATTTCAAATCATCATATGCATCGGTTCGAGAATTATGCTGAATATAAACTTTGGTTACATACATACTTGCATAAATCATGCATACATGCATACGTACATTTTTAAAAACTTATTTCCTGGCATAGAAACCTTCGAAACACTGAAATTCATTACCATCTCGAATTTGAAAAATTACACATTTTCAAAGCTTTTAAAAGACACCTTACGTTTCATAAAAAATTTTTCATTCATAAAAAGCAGAAACATTAATTTTTATTTCAAAAATAAGCGAGATTTACCTCCGGAAAAGAAGATTGTAAAAATATAAATTTTCGCAAAACTGACACATTTTACTGATTATCTATAGTTTCAAGTTAGTTTTAAGGAACTTTTTTCTGCATACCAGACTATGCACTAGTAACTGTGTGTTACCTTCTATAAGATTTACTAAGTAACTTATCTGGTTTATAAACTAAAAATAAAATAAAATGTATTCTATCTATAACCAAGACTGAGCTAACGCAACTTTTCCGACTTAGCGGTGGCAGTGACCAGCAGCACGGTGAGCAGCAGCAGCAGCTCGACGAGCACGGCGGTGCTGAACGGCAACGGGGCCGGCATGCCGGCGGCGATCCCGCCCTCAGTGTACAAGGGCGGCGATCGCTTCTACCCGAGCAACGTGCACCACGGCCACGAGCACGGCCAGCACCAGTCGACGGACCAGGCGGCCTCGCCGACCCTCTCCCACGTGCCCCAGCCGCCCATGTTCCCCAACTACCCGCACCAGCAGCCCCAGCCGCCCGTCTACCCGGGGCCGCCGGCCTCCCAGCCGCCCAAGACATCCATCACTCAGAAGAAGAAGAACAGTGAGTATTCGATCTTGTACCTCCTACGTCTTCCTCTCTTTTTTTTCTCTAGGAGGGGTATATATGTGTATGTGGATGGTTCGCAAGTTCAAGAAGTATACCGGGGATTTTTTTGAGATTTCGGATGAGATGATAAATGTCCTTCGGTTGCTTGTGGGATGATATCGGAAAGTAATGGAGAGGAGAGTTTTTTGGGTCTTTGAATTTAGTCCAGTCGTAATTTAGCGATTCTACTATAAAAAACAGCAAGTCTACATTGCTGTTCTCTCACTGTCCATTATCAGAAAAATTGTAAAATGTTTTATAATAAAATTTAATTAAATATCTTAGATTTCTATGTATATGGAGAAAAATGATGAATTAAAAGTTACTACAGTAAAAATTAAAAACAATAGTATAGAGACTAGTAAATTTTACTATAAATTTACCTAAGTATACTAAAACTTACTAGTCATTATACTACTTTCTTCGATAATTTGTTAAGTGTACTCTTGCTTTAATAAAGACTAATGCAACATTTTCCTCATATAGTAAATTTTACAAAAAATATTTAAATTTTCCAAACGAATTTTTTACGCTACTGCATTTTAGCAGTAATAATTTAGTCTGTCTAATCATTCGCGCGTCCGATTTAAATGCATTACCGGAAGTCAGCAACGAGCGTATTTTAAAGCAGTGGCATAAAAATCGTATTAAACGCCTCGTCACTCGCGCGCCGCTAATTAGAAAGCAAAAAAAAAAAACATAGCAAGACTCAATTCTCTCGTACAAGCCGCGCGTCCCCGCTAAAAACCGTAAAATATAATTTATCGCAATCTCGAGGAAGCTGCGCGCGAGGATTCGAAGGCTAATTTATCGAATGAAGAAACCGCGTTAATTATAATCGAAGCCCGCGTGCATTTCCATAAGAAAGAAAAAAGTGCCCATTTTCATGCTGATCAGCGTCGCGGGTCCCCCCCGCGCGAGGACGTTATAATCCGCGGCGCCGAAACCGCTTGTAAATCAGGGACGCGCCGCTTTAATTTCCACTTCCTGAATAATCGCAATTTCCCCGCGGCGCGCGATCTTGACGAACGCGCGATAAATAATAGCGTTTACGAGGGGAGCGCGCGCTTTAACGACCCCGAGGTCCCCCGTATCAGCGATGAGAAACTCTCGCTCCGGCGCGCCGCGCGCGCGCACGCAACCCTCGCGCCTTTTAAAAAGGTGAGAAGTGCAAGGGAGAGGGCCGGGCGTCGCTACTCCCTACGTCCCTCTCGCTCGCGCCTATTGTCTCGCCGAAAGGAGAGCGGTAAACAACCGGCGGGGCCTTATCGCGCGATCGCCGGTCACGAGGAGGAAGCTCGTCACTTTCCTCGCTCCTCGCCTTTTTGCTCCTCTTTTAGCCGTGACCCCCTTTGTGGCGAGCCGGAAAAATCGCGGATTTTCAAGCGCGAGGTTACCCCGCGGAAGTGGCACTCCCATTGATCACGGCGTTACGCTGATAAGCTCGAAAAACACCGTACGAGTAATTTCTTCCTTTGCAGACTCTCTAAATACGAAAATGTAAAATTCACTTAGAAAATGTGAACTTTGAATATCGTGAAAATGTGAAATTCACTTAGAAAATGTGAACATTGAATATCATGAAAATGTGAACATTGAATATCGTGAAAATGTGAAATTCACTTAGAAAATGTGAACATTGAATATCGTGAAAATGTGACATATTGTATGTGTAAAGTCGCTCACTTATTTTCAATATGTGAACGAATTATCACATGCAATATGTCACTATATTATTCAGATGTTCTAAGTGAAATTTCAGATTTACATGGAATGGCAACGATACTTAAGTATTTCGATTTTCTTTAGCTTTTTATTTTTTTCGTACCCTCTAAACATGAAAAGAATATTCCCTCTTTTACCTTCAGACAGACCCGATATTTCGTCATTTTTTTAGAAAATTTCAAAAGTGTCCCGGAAGAAATTACCCGCTTCGAGCGTGCGCGGCTCGTTTTCCATTTTCCGGCCGCTCGGAAAACGACACGGGAAGTCGAGCGGGCCCGGCTCGCGTAATTCAAGCGCCGCGCGCCAGCCGCTCATTACACGCTCGACGCCGCGATCCAGTCTATTTTTCTTTCGCGTTGAAAACGCCCTCCTTAAAACCGCTTCTCTCGCTTCGAAAGCGCCGAGTTAGTTACACCCTTTCTTTTTGCCGCGCCGCCGATCGAGCGCACGTACGTCCGATCAGGCGGGATTCGTCCGCGTATGCAAATTTCGCCCCGATCACTCCGCGGCGAGATACCAGTTATATCGTTGTTTTCGAAAAGCTTATCGGCGCGCGGCATCGGCGGCGATAAATTAGTCATTTGCCGGGCGCGTGATCTCGTTATCGCCCCCCCCTCCTTTTTTTTACCCTCTCGCGCGCGCCTCCTTCCTTTTTTCCCGAGCTTTTTATTTGCGCGAGCTTTTCACTCGCGCGAAATTAGCCTTGGACTTGGAGGCGCGTAGATAAGGCTGGATTTCAATGCGCTGCTCCCTTTTTTTTTTCCTCGCCGCGCTATGAATTATGAGTCGCGGCCTTTTCACGAAAACTCCGCGGCCCGTTTTTTTTTTTCTCTTTACGGCCGCTGAAAATTTCGGAGCGCAGCGTATTTAAAATACCTCGCGCTCCGGATTTCGAGTTTCAAAAGGAAAAAATCCTCCATTACACGCAATATCCGGCGAACGAATTCCCTCGCCGATCATTAAAGAGTCATCCATGCAAAATTATTCAAGCCCGGGTACACATAAGTGAAATGTCCCTCCTTCGCTTTTCCAGCGCGCGGTGAAATAATGCCGTGGGGGGGACGGGCGCCCCGTGGAAAAGCTTAATAAACATTTCGTAGCCCGCCCCTTTCGCGTACGCCGCACCAATAAATGCTGTTATCATCGTTTTTAATAGCGGCGCGGGAAAAGCGCCTTTGAATGGACGGTCGGTCGAAAAAAAAAGCGGCGAGAAAGAGAGAGGAAGGAAGAAGGGCGGGAGAGAGGCGAGAGAGATAGAAGAGAGAGAGCTGGTCTAGGCTAGGCTCTTTTTTCCGACGGTGACCATCTGTTCGGGCGGCGGGCGAGTCTCGTCTTTCTCGTCGTCACCCGGTAATTTGACTTCGAAATATCGCGCGCGCGCGCGCCTCATTTGCATATAGGGCCGATAAGTCGGACGCGCGCGACCGTTTAATAAACGCGCCGTGTGGTGTGCACTGTATAGGTGAAAGGTGGAGAGCACCAAAAGAAGCATCGCGATTTCTTCTCTTCCTTTTGCCGTTCTTTTTTCTTTTCGAGCGTTTTGTACGTATATATTCGAAAAGAGAGAGAAACGCGTGTCCCTCGGAACAGATTGGCTGCGGAATCGCGCGCTTGCTCAATAGTCGCGGCTGCACGTATAATGAACTCGGTGGGCCTTGCGAAAGCCCCGCGCGTTCCTCGGTTTTTCTTTTTATTCTCCTCGGCTTCTCATTCGGGCTGCGGGCCAGGCCTATTTTTCCCCCTCGCGAGTCCGCTCATTAGGGAGCGGCGCGCGCTCTCTCATTGTTTCGGACGCGATTTTTGGCCCGTCCCGCGGGAAAACTCGAGCCGCGAGAAAATGTTTCCCCCTTTTTTTGAGGAAAAAAGAAGGGGAGGGGAGAGGAGCCGGGATTTTATGTACCTCACGTTCGAGCGATTTTTTTTCACACGTCGCTCCGCGGCTTATTCGAGTGTTTCTTGCGCAACCCGCACTGTACCGGTGTCCGTTTTAAGTGCTACAAGGGAATGTATTTTAGAGACTATGTTCGGATATAATTACTCCCGTGGCTCGAAACATTTCGTATACTTTCATTACACGAGGTAAAAAAAACGTGCGAACATTGGCAACGAATTCTAATAACACTGGGTATTTTAAAATTCTAATAACACTGTACGTAAGATTCGTGAGGGTGTATATCTGTATTCAGTATCAATTTGCGTTATGGTCAAACCGCAAGAAAAAAATGTAATATAAAGAAAAAGTAATAACCGAAAAATATAAACATAAATGTGAATAAGTAAAAATTGCACATTTTACATCCGAATAAATGAATATTCATTTAAGGGAAATTTTTTTTTAAAAATTATCAAGGAAAATGGATCTATAAATCGCTTTTTTAATATTACAAAAAAGTATATAGCATGGAATTAAAAAATATTACCTTTTATTCTACATACAAAAATAAACGAAATATCGTACACTTTGGCTGAAGTCAATTGGTCAAAAGTATCAAAAGATCATTTCGAAAAACTATAACAATTACTTACTTTTGTATTTTTTAATAATTAAAAGGTTCAAACAGTTTCATTTTTTTTAATAATTTTTACTTTTTTTCATTTAGTGTACTTCCAACTACTCTTTTAATAAAAAGAACTAAAAGATTGATTTGTTACTAATTTTATTTGAAAATTTGCGAAACTCTCCTCTTAAAAGTTACGAGTATTTTACTAATTCGACCTACGACCTTAAAAAACTTCGTGCAAATGAATAAATTTCACTTTTTTATATTTTTCCAATGGATGATTTATTTTACATTCGAAAGAAATAAAAACTAATGCATAATTTTTCCAATTTTCAGAGGAGTACTCGGACCACCCGAACGAAGTGGTGAAGAACGAGGAGCTGACGTACAACGGAGCGGGCTCGCCGACCCTGCGGACGCTCCCGCGGGAGCAGCAGCTCGCGTGGACGCTGGCGCTGCTGTGCGGCGCGCTCCTGCCTTATCTGCTGCGGTGAAGCGACTCACGTGCCGCGAGTCGTTGAATCGCCCGTACATACACACTCACCCCCGCCCCCCCTACGTCGACGGACATACACCGGAAAAAGGAGAGAGAGAGAGAAAAAAACGAAGAAAAGCCTACAAAAAAAAACGGATAACGAAGTTTTTAAAAAGAGTTCGAAAACGAGAAAAAAAAATGAAACCGAGAAAACAAAACCCCCTTCTTCTGTGATTGTAATCCTACGTTTATAATTGATTTCCGCTGGAGCGCCGGTTCCGCCTCGGCGACAAAGGCGCGCGCGCGAGGCCCCCCCCGGAAAAGGGAAGTCGCGGAAGCCCCGTGCCGCGGACGCGCGGTAGTCGTCGGCGGACACAGACACGGCATTGGAGAGAGAGCGAGAGAGAGAGTAAGAGAGAAAGAGAGCGCGGCAAGCCATATTAACTGTTAGCGTGCGAGAGAATGCGATGAAACTCTTAAATAAAAGAATAAAAAAAAAACTAAACTACTAGGCACTACCATAGTACGCCCACTATTATCACTACTATAAATGAAGATTAAAGAGAAAGAGAGAGAGAGAGAAGAGATATCGAGAGAAGAGGCGATAGTCGTATTAATTGATTGTCATTCATTATCACTACGGTAATTCATATAGGTATTTATTCCGAGTGCTAGGCGGTGATGCGTGCGTCGAAGCTCCGGAGAGGCGCCGACGAGTCCGAGAGTCGCGCGAGCCGCTCGCTGAAGGGATTAAAAAGCGCTGAGATGAATTATTGGGAGTGAGCGACGTGCCTCCGCGATCTTGAGCGCGCCGCGAGGATCGAGCCAGGCGCGCGTGTAATGGGACGTACAAATGTAGTGGGATGTGTGTAGCCCGTGCGAGAGTGGCCGAGAGAGTCGAGCGAGCGCCGCGCGATCCACTCGGTGTCCGCGAGAGAAGCCCCGCGCGCAGTCGAATCGACCCCTCGGTCGATCCTTCCGAGTGTCGTCTCTACGAATTTTGCGCAACTTTTTGTAAATTAGAAGGGAAAACGTTGCTTTTACTTCGTTGAAACAATAAACGTTACGTTTTACTTCGTTACAACAATAAACGTTACGCTTTACTTCGTTACAACAATAAACGTTACGTTTTACTTCGTTAAAAAGAAAAACGTTGTGTTTTGCTTCGTTGAAAAAAACGTTTCTTCACATTTCTTCGTTAAAAAGTAACACGTTGCATCGTTTTATTTCGTCATAAAGAAAAATGTTGCTTCGCCTTGCTTCATTAAAAAGAAAAACGTTGCATTTTACTTCGTCAGTAAAAGAAACGTCATATTTTACGATCATTAAAAAAAACAACGTTTCATTTCACTTCGCCAGCAAAAAACGTGATATTTTACGTTCGTTAAAGAAATAAACGTTTCATTCTACTTCGTTAGAAATAAAGACGTACTTAAAGTCCGTTAAAAAAAAGTAACGTTACGTTTTACTTTGTTCACCGACTGAAAGCGACGCCTGACTTTGTCACGTAGCGTCGATTCGACTGAGCGACCTGGAGCGTCTCGCAAAACGAACTTATAAAAAAAAAGTAATCCGCATCATTCCATGCGAAACGAAGAAGAGACCCGGCACGCCGGAGATTAGCACGCCTCTTGTGTACATATAAACGAAGAAGAATATTAAGGAGAAAATTAATCACGCAATTCCTAATGCGAGCATTGTACAAGCGGCTCAAACGGGGGGGTTGTGGGGCCTAAATAACCGAGCGCTTTTTTTTGTTCGCACGAGGAGGGGAAAAAAAAGCGGCGCGCGAGCCTAACGTCCGCGCCCCGGCGAACAACGAAAAGCAAAAGAACCACGAAGAAAATGTCCTGCCGTCGCCGGGGGCCGCGTACACCCTCTCGCGCTTTCTTTTTTTTTTTTTTTGACGTGCTAAACGAGAAAAAAAGCCGACGAGGAGTTATTATACGAATTAAGACGAAATCGGAGCATTCGGACTGACGCGACGGAGCAAAAAGAGAAAAACGCGTCCCCGTGGACGCCGCGAAGAAATATTACGAAATCCACGTGACTGTCAATTTCGCAATATTTTGTGTCTTTGTGTTAAAAGGAGAGGAGAGAAGGAAACTTTCTGTTTTATTTTTTAATTATTATTTCGTGAGTGTGCGCCTAGCGAGAGAGTCTTAATTGAGTGCGCGAGGATGGGATGCATGAGGAGCCCGGGAGAGGAGTTGACACACGGGACGAGGAGAAAGAGAGAGAGAAAGAGAGAGAAGCGTTAAGGGGTGCGAGAGGAACGCGCGAGAATGTGTGACCGAAGACTATTGTATCATAGCTGTATTATACCGAGACACCTATCTTATAGATCTGTATTATATTTATTATCTATTAATATTACGACACTACGAATATTTACTCGATATTCTTATTATTATTAGTAAAATATCAAATTTAATAGTGAATAAATTTGCGATATGGAGGGGGCACGTCCAAAACAATGCGCCTGCTCCGTCTTGTTTTTTATACTACTTTGAGGAGAAGAGAGAGAGATAAACTTAACACCGACGAGGCATTTATCCATTCGCCAACGCACGATTCTGACACCGATCGTTCATGCCAATTTTTCCTATACCCCGTCCTTTTTTTTCATCGGAAACTCTTATTTATTACGAAAACGAAGCGTAAGAGCGATACAAACTTTTTTTTTACACACCCCGAGAAAAACCGTACTGATTGTAGAAAGAGCCATGTGTACTTCGAGTATAAAGAATGTTTTTTTACCCGCCCGCTATGTAACTGTTTTTTTTTTTTCGTCAGTCGCACGCATATACGAAGCTGTAAAACGGATCACTTTTTTCGCAACCGCATGCCCTGCATGATGAAAATAAAAGAAATGTATGTAATGTCGACAAGATTTGCCGTTCGATCGTTCGAGGTGTCGCAACTAAATGGAGATTGACTGTTCACGCGCCGATAGAGATTCGCGCGATTCTTTTACGATTTTTATCTAGGATGTATAAAAATTATTTTACTCCACAATTTAAAACTACTAGAAAATAATTTTTATATGTGTACATAAAAATTGTAAAATATGTAGCATTATATATATATGAAATTATAAAATTCTTATTTAAAAATTAACTTTTTTAGTTGTTTTTATTTTTCTTTGTCCGTCATTCTTTTTATTTTATACCCTCTTCCCGCACGCGCAACCACTTTTATTTATCCTTTTATTCCCTTTCTTATTTCAGCACAATGTGAAATCGTGAAAAATCATTCGAATCGAACGAACACTGAACTCCAATTTGTTCAGTCTTCCATAGATTCGAGTGATAAACTCACTTTTTCACCCTTTATTAATTTCTCTCTTATTTACAAATTTAAGTTACATTTTATTTAATCCAAATTTTATTTACAAATTTCACATTTTTATTTATTTAAAAAACTGTTTCTCTTAAATACACTTTCAAAATTTCTTTCTACGAAGAAAAATTCTGAATTTACTGCCCGCGAATCGGGTGAATTTTCGGAGTGGATCGCGCGTCACGATGACCGTACGGGGGGGTGGGCGAGAAAAATCGAGCGCCCGGAAAAGAGAAAGAGAATCCGGATTCCCGAGCGGCCCGGAGGGGGCGAGCGTGGAATTATTATCGGGGCACCGTGGCCCCGGACGTGAGTGCATCCGCGCGATTTCTCGCGTAACTCGAGCGGACCGTCGCTCGCGAAAATTTCGAGATCGCGTCCCCTTTCATTAAGGCGCCGTTCCATGATTTATCGGATTCTTCGACACTTCCTCGCGAACGATCCGCATTTTGTTCCAAGTGTCAATGAGGTTTTTTGCAACGAAATTTCCGTGTAAAAATTTTTGTATAAAGTTTGATCGGTTTATATGTAATTTCCGGTTTAAACATTTCGAACGTAATTATTTTATTTTGATAAACAAAAGATGAAGAAAATAAACGCTGACGAGTGGCATTTATTGTTTTTAAATAAATTTTGTAAGAAAAAATCGTTTTATAAAATATTTCAAAATTTTAGAAAGTTTGATATAGCATCACAAGTTTATAGTTACAATTTTTTTAAATAATAAAAGACGATTCTCAAACAATAACAAAATTTGCAAGAAATTCTTCGAAGTAGAGAACATACTTTTAACGTGATAAAAAATTACAATTTTTATTGCAAATATTACTATAAAAATTATAATGTTTCCAAGAATCATAGTCATTTTTCTCATGATTATTATAGTGTCTTCTCGATCTCGAATAATTTAAAGTACAATTTTTCATTTATTCAAGACCGAGAAATGTTTAATTAATCATTTATCCTTTTTTCTTTAAAAAAATTACAATTTCACGACCGCTGAAAGAAACATTCACATTTTTCAGTCTCCCAACACCGACAAAACTCGCTTCAAAATCGCGAACCAAGAATTAAACCAACATTGTCTTTTATTATTTAAAAAAAAAGAAAGAACCTCAGTTCCGGCGAAGTAACTTTAAAAAGAAATTGAACGCGGGGGAAGCCGAAACAGTCGCGCGGACTCGCGCAACAATGAGTTTCTCGGAAAGAGAAAACGTAATCCGGGCAAAAGGAGGCGCGCATAAGGAACGGTCAGTCTCCCCGGGCATCGCGCGAAATCAAAGCGTCGCGCCTTAGCCTCGCCAGTCCTCATTTGCATTGACTCGAATTCGTTTCTGTCAGCAGCGCGCCGATCTTTTACACTCGATGCATTCCGAGTACGTGTATACCCCCGCGCTCGCCGTTGCGCAAGCGGCCTCTCGCGCGCGCGCGCGCGCGATTGTAATTTCACAAAGGCGAGGTGCGAAAAAAAAAAGAAGCGGCGGCCCATCGCTCTCTCGCCGCCTGAATTATTGTACGTACGTACGAGGATAAAGGAAAAAAAAAAGAGCGAGAGGGAAAAAGACGCGCGGCGGCAGCGGCAGAGGATTTTCTAAACGTGTCGCGTTTGCGCTTCTATTCGTTCGCACGATTCGCGATGTGCCTGGTCCCGCGGCGCGAGGTACTCTTTAAAGTTGAATTGGTGAAAAAGTACTAAAATTTTTGTTAAGGGAAAAAACTAAAATTTTTGTTAAGGAAAAAGTACTACGTAAATTTATTGAAATTGCTCCAGTAATCACTAAATCGTCGCTTCTAACGAAAACGAGCACATTTAGATATTCGAAAAAAGCTAAATTTTTATTTAAAAATTTCAAAATAATGTAATGCTGAATTTGAATACTTCGGTAGTTATGTTAGATATAAGTATTTTTTATGATTTTTTTTATAATTTTGTCTATAATAAAGTAGATCTCTTTATTCGAAATTCTCAAGTGTGACAGTTTTTGTTAGAAACGTCGAAATGTCACTATTTTACTGCGACGAAATTTCACTAAAGTTCCACAACTATTACCTATCATTTGCAGTGAAAATTCACCACTTGAAGTATCTTTTTCATTAATTCAACATTAAAACGTGAAACCGATTTTTTGTAGAAACTCCATTTGTTGCATGCATGTACTACCTATAAGAAAAATTCAACGATCGAACGAGTCAATACCGAGAGCCTCGACGTACACTTCGTAAAAAAAATCGTGTCAACCAAGCATCGATGTTCTTTATACTGTACCCGCCAGAAGTCCGTTGTCCAGTGTCCCCGGCATCCTGGATGCGAAATTTATTTTTCTTTTAGTTTTATTGCCGGCCCATCCCCTGCATGTTCGCGATACCTAACGAATTTCAATAATCCACGGCGCCTACGCCGACTGTTTTTTCGTATGTCCGGCGCGACGCGCGCGGCGCGTCTAGAGCAGACGTGGGCGCATACGAATTCGTTCATTATGTTAACGATTCGCGTTCGATCGGAGACGGATGCCATAAGCTTTCGTACGCCATGCGACGGCACACTCCGTCGATCCGAATGTGCCGCAAAAAATTTTGCTGATCTTTTCGGTCAAACAATGTTTTTGCGTGAATTATCGTAACGAATAAGTTTTTTAAAGGATGATGCCCTGTATTTTGGGTGTATAGTTATCGAACTGTAAA
Source organism: Eurytoma adleriae (assembly GCA_900480045.1). Lineage (NCBI taxonomy): Eukaryota > Metazoa > Arthropoda > Insecta > Hymenoptera > Eurytomidae > Eurytoma > Eurytoma adleriae. Next base: position 113,396 of record UXGC01000406.1, read on the forward strand.
AGATGTACATTTAAAGTATGAAAAAGTCTTTAATTTGAAAAATGTAACTCTTTAGTTAAAAGGAACGTTTTTACGATTGAAATGAACTTAAAGCTTTAATTTCAAAAAAGCGATCCATATTTTTCTAATTAACGTCTGCTCAAATAAGTGTATATACACTGCAAAATTAGTGTTTGCACTTATTTTGCAGTGTATATACACTTTTTTTCGGATCAGTTGCGGACTTATCACTGAATTAAATTTAGAGAGCGAATATTTTAAATAATCACTTGTTTCGTTTAAACATTTCATTTTATTTCCACCTCAAGGACATCATCCTTTACTGACAAATCAGTATTTAATGGGCATTCCACTATTTCTATATCACTTGATTATACATACCGACTCTCAGTACCACACTTAGCGACACCGAAAAAATCAGCAAGAGCAACGCCGTGCAAAAAATGACTCGCGACTCCGGACCTCGGAAAGTACCTACCGATACCGCATGCCTTCTCAATTTTTCCTCCTCGAGCGATGCAACGCCGGGCGAGCTAGTCGCTTTTACAAACGCCCGTCACCGCAGCAGGTAGTTAGCGAAATTGAATTGAGGATGAAGCCCACGTCTGACCTAGTTGAAGCCGGCGAGATTCCGTAAACGGCGCTTGCGACACGAGCGGAGATATATAATAGTATAAAAAAAAAAACGAAAAAATAAAGCATAAAAAAATAAACAGTGCAAGTATAAATGTATCGCCCAACGTGTGTGAAGTTAAAAAAAAAAGAGAGAGACACTTCGCGAACGACCCACTTGTTTGCCGAACAAACCGCGCGCGCGGCGATTATATTTGTTGTTCGTCGAATCAACGATGTACGTTATATATATATAAAGTATAAATACAATATAAATATCGAGAGGGGAGACGACGGAGAGCGAACGAATTGTCGAAATAAAGAGAGAGAGAGAAACTTTGTAAATAGTCAACAAAATATAATATGTCGAGAGATTCGGTGTGAGAGTGCGATCTATGAAGTGGCGAGAAAGTAAGAGATAACAAAAAGAAAATAATTAAATTAACGATAAAAAAAAAGATGAAAGAAAGAAAGAAACGCGACGAAGTTTATATTAAATAAATAGTAGGTACAAGATAGGTTTCTAATAACAATTTATTATAAAAGTGAATGTACGTTGATGTCTAAGATTTTTAAAGCGATGGAGGGCTCGAGTCCGGGGTTGGGGTGGGTGGGGGGAACAATATCGCCAAGCGATTGATGAATTCGGGTGGGTGGGTTGGTTTTGGGACGAGAGGAAAGCGTCCAATCAGGCGCGGACGATTTAAATCACCAAAAAAAAAAAGCAAGCGTAACGTTACACACACACGACACATCCAAGGGCTGCCCTCAGAGAGCCACACGACTGCCCGTTTTCTATAAGCAGGCTGCATAATGATAATCGTAACGAGGAAAAAAAAAAGAGAAACGAATACGTTATATGATTTCGCAAACACACAAACATGCCCCCCGTTCGTTCGTTCGTTCGCTCGCGCCGCCGCGACGAGCCTATTTTCAACACATTCTGAAATATACCGCCACGTTCGTGATTCACGAGGCCCTGGCCGCCCGATCCGCCACCCGCGATGAGCACCGCGTATGTGTGTAGAGGTGCATACGCGCGTGCGACCCTTTTTTCTTTTGCACTTTGCGCATTTTGAGGCGGCGGGCTCTAGTTTTGCGCGCGATCCAAAGTGACTGTGTGGGAGGTTTCATTGGCGCTTACGGCAAATGCATCGTTATGACATTCTTGTGGAGATCTGGAGGGTCTACTTCGGATCCTTGGAGATCCGAGTGAATCTGCGGATGAAGTCAATTTGTCTTTTCTTTTCGTATACCTACGCGTAAAACGGATAGAGTGAAATTTCACTCTTATTCTATAGAGTTAATTCATTGATAGAATCAAATTTAAAATTTACTCTAGTGGAGTGAAATAATCACTCTACACGAATAGAGTGAAATTAATTTCACTCTAATAGAGCAGGATTTTGTAGATTATGATCTATCCTTTCTCTTTACTTTTGAGTAAAAAAGTCACTCTACTTCACTTCATCGAAGGAGTTAGTCTTCGAGTGAAAATTTCACTCTAGCCGATATAGCCTGTACGAAAATTGAACGATTTTTTACTAGAGCGCAAATTCGATAGTAACACACTAGTGCGAAAACTGTACTTTGCGCACTCTTAAGAAAAAGTTCAGTTTCTGCACGCCGATTCATTTTAATCGCGAAGAAAAAGATATAGGAGAAAGTAAATTCTTTCGATCGGCTCTTAAAAAATCTATTGCAGTGAAAAAATCACTCTAGGGAGTGAAAAGTGAAGGAGCGGAAAAGAATAAATCAGTTCAAGTAAAACTCTACCCACTGAAGTTTAGAGTCTCTCAGTTTTATCTCAGACTGATTTTTCGGACTCTTCACTCTTTTGCATTATCAGAATTCTCTTCTAATCTCTTATTTCATAATGTGGAAGATTGAAAAATCACTCGATCAGACTAAAAAATGACTTTATTTCAGAAAAAAGTGAGAAACTCAAAGGCCGATTGATTCAGTTTTACTCGAATCGAATGGTTTTACATGAAAGTTTTCAAGTAAGAAATCACTTTTCACCGTCACAACTTAATGGTGATGCTCAACACCAGTTTGTTTCAAATTCAGCAACTTAATGAAATTAAGTATACACTATTGAAAAAAAATCACGATATTTTATCGAAAAGAAACTTTCCTCTTAAAATATTACAAAAAAAGCGATGAAACGTCCCACACTTGCCGAGCGCGTCGCAAAGAAAGCCGCGCTTAAAGTCTTAAACAAGCAAAGGTGTGTACTTATTATTACCGATCGACTTTGAGCGATTCGTCAGAGTCACTCTCCACAGTACAAACGAATCTCAAATGATTACAAAAAATGAAAAAAAAAAACATAAGTAATAATAAACAAAGCCAAGAAAACAGTAAATGCCGAGCGGCGGATCGTGCGCGAGCGGTTCCGTAAGCAGGGACTTTTACAATAGGTTGCGTGTGCCCACGTAAGCACATACAGTACAGTACAGTCGTTCATACATTGCATTACATACAAAGTAGCGTAGAATTCATAACAGTAGTCCATCGTAGCGAAATAGTGTTTAAACAGAATGGAACAGAATAAAATAAAAGAATAAAAAAAAAACAGGAAAAAAAAGCGACATAATCAACAAAAAAATTTTGCAGGCTAAGCGTGTATCGTTTTAATCGAATAAAAAAAAAGAAAGGAATGATCACACAGTGCTACACACCGATGCGTACCCCCCCTCCCTCCTTATGCCCCTCTGAGATAAGGACTTAAAGGAATATAAAGTAACAAAAAAAAAAAAGTAAAAAAATTTTCAGTGCATAAACCACGTCCACAAGCCAATTATTAATTGATATTACACCGAGTTTGTCACGGGCAGATTTGTTTTTTCTTGCGTGTAGATTACGAGGGGAAGCGATATATCGTAGTATGGAGATGAAAAATAAAAACCAAAGTATTTTCGGGAGATCTCGGCTGGGCGACGTCAAGCGTTTACTTTACGAGAAAAAATTCGACACAATAATTGCATTGCGTATAATAATCGTAACCATTGGATGAGTAACAAAAAATCGAGAGGCAGCACTCTTCGAGCGGTGATTTGTCTTGAACCGGAAAAAAAATTTCGCGCAACGTTTCTTTCATGCGGTGATGGAAAAAAAAAATTGTTTTTTGCGACACGATTGTAATCAGCTATTATATACATTTATAAAGTGGAAACTTGTTTATATTTTTCTTAAAAAAAGAAAGAAAGAAAGAAAGAAATGACGAAGAGGAAGAAATGAAATGAAAAAAGGTCAAACAGTTTGACGACGATGAAAAATTTAAGTACTCGTATACATAACAAGACGACTGTAAAAATTTGATAATTTTCTAAAACACGTAGAAGTTAGTGTGAAGAGAATGTAAAAACGATGAGAGTGAAAGAAAATAAAAAACATAAAAACTTCAACCGCCTTGTTTTTTATCCCCTAACTTTTAATTTATCGTGTTTATTCAACCCAATTGTACGTATTTTCTAAAGTTAAATTAGAGATAATTACTAATCACAATTCAGTGGAGTACCTTTCACTAAATTTTAGTGTATTTTACTAATTTTTAGTAGTTTTTCACTAATTCAACTTTAGAAGGTAAATAATCGCATATTGCATTTTTTTAAATTTAAAAATTATTGTAAACTTTTTTTTGTTAAGGAAAAAATGCAAGAAAATCACGATTTACGCAAAACAAGATACGAAGAAAATAAAACGGAGTGAATTTAAGTCCGCTCCAGCTGTTCGGGTAGTCAAGCAGTGCATGACTTCGCGTGCGAATGCGAATCATCTTTATGCAAGTAAGTACAAAATGACAGAGGGAGAAAGCCAACGCATAATTTACTCATTTATGGAATTGAGTAGCAGAAGCAACGGAATCGGGTAATGGGAGACAAGTGTGTACAATCCCAATTCACGAAGAATTCAGTGAGCGAGCGAAAAATACATTTTAATACAAAATTAATTGAAACATTCGGATTATTGTATTTTTTAATTTGAGTTACTTCAATTATTACGTATTAATTTTCTAGAAATAATGATGTTTTAATTGCAGATTTTTTTGAATAGGTAATTATCGCAGTTAATGTAAATAAGAAAATAAATATTGTTTAGCTCTTCACTATTCTTTACGTAGCTTATGAATTATTTTGAAAAGAAGATTGTTGGTTTGTACTGGTTACGCTTTTGTAAACCTAACTATCAAGTGCTGCGGTATTTTCAATTGCCCGTTAGGTAAGTAGATAAGTACGCACTCGCATGAAAACAAATGCAATGAGATGAGAGTTTAGAAAATACAATACTTTAAAATCAATTTTTTGACTATATAATAATGATTTATTAAAAATATTGTAGTATACAGCAATACTTATTTTACTTTTTTGATCATCAAAAATAACGTGTTTTTTTATACAACTCCCTTTCGTATTCGAAATGTGTATTTTATTACTTAAATAAAAAAATGTTAACATGATTTTTAGTATTGTGTATTCAAAGTAAAGTTACAAAAGTTCTCTTAAAAAAAATGACATTTTTTACTGTACAATAAATTCTTATAACAAGGTCAGTACTTTAACATTCAACAATGTTTCTTGGTAAAAACATTTCACTCCTATTATTTTAGAATAATAATACAATAACACAACTGTACATGAAGTTTCAATGACCTCTCTTCTGTTACTACGTATTCTCTTATTACGTATTCTCTTGGGTTTTAATGAGAGGTATGATGGCTATACTGTTTTTGGCCTCTGGAATCCTCCACCATCTGCCTAGTCTGTGTTCTTGTCCGATACCAGCAATAAGATACTGACCATCGGGTGTAAAAACAAGTGAATTGATGAATCCAGTTATTTTTATGTCGAATAATGGCTGTAGGCTTCTGAACGATTCCCCGCATTTCCACAACCTTATGACACCATTTCTTGAACCTGAAACAGAAGCTGATTTTTTACAAGTGCTATTTTGCATACAATTTAGTTTGTATTTTAAGGATACCGATGTGAAATCGCTTGACAAAAATCTACTTTTTGTACAGACTTTATAATAATCCATTGCAACAAATGAAAAGTAGAATAATGTTTAATATCTCACTCAACGGTATCCAGTTAGAATGTATAAAAATATAAAAACCTGAGGCTACTAAATCTGTATTTAATAAAGTTGCAATGCTAGAAATCCACATTGGCAAATTGTTTTCAGTGTTTCTTCCGTGGGCTTCAGGTACACTGCATAAAGGCTTCTTTTTCAAACATCCCCAAACACACAATTGTCCGTCATCTCCACAACTCAAAAAATTTTCTTCATTTATCAATTTTACGACGTCTATACTGCTACCGCTGTGTCCGTTAAATATTAATTGTGATTCTTCAACAATTTTCCAAATTCTAACTGTTCCATCATATCCACCGCTCGTGATCGCTCTTTCTCGTGCTAAAGCGTCAATGGACGTTATACCATTTTGATGGCCAAAAAGAGATTCAACATAGGCCATATCATCTAAATTCCACACTTTAACGCATCTATCCATAGATGCCGAATATAAAGTGTGAGTGTTTTTTCGAAATACAAGTCCTGAGACAACATCTCGATGCCCTTGCAAGTCCTTTATGTGGCTAAGATCTGCTGCTGAGAAAACTTTTATATTTTTTGTACTGTCTTCTCCCACAACCTGTATAAGAAATATAAATTAATAAAAAAATATGTACAATGTAGATTAATCTTTGATCTTTAAACTTACCAAAAATTTACTATCTGTACTAATTGCTATACATCTTATACATTTCATTCCTTCCTGATTTTTTCCTTTACCTTTTAAAGACTTTAATTTTTGTCTATCACTTAGGGACCCTTGGAAACATAGTAAAAATAATAATTATTAATTTGCATTATAAACACCTGCTTACAAAAAATGTTTAATCTTACATTTCACTAAGCTGCCATCTTTAGATCCAGAAAACAAAAATTGTCCATCACTAGATAGACAGACACACGTAACGGAACTTTTATGATCTTTGCATCGGAGAATGCATGGTTCTTCATAACCTGTGTATGCACTGGCAACTAATTTTCTTAAACGACCTTTTTCTTCTAGGTACTCTTCTTTTAATCTTTTTGCTATAGCACCTTCTTCAAACTCTGCTCTATCCCTTTCTGTAAGAATAATGTAAACAATTTACTGAGTACAACAAAAAATTTATTAGCTATTATTTATAATTCAGTTTTACATACCTTCTTCCTCAATTTCTTCTAAATATTTTTTTGCTAACCTAAGACGTTTTTCTTGCGCAGTCTCCTCTTCTTCTTCCGATCCACTTTCAAAATCTTCATCCCTAAATAGTAATAAATTAATATACTATTACATTTAAAATCTCAAGATTTAAAAGAAATAAGAAGATACCTTTTTTGTTCAGCAAATTCTTCGTCTGTGCTAGCAATGCTTTCATTGTCATCTGCGTTGTGCTTTTTGTAGGGTTTTTTGTTTGATTTCGACGCTTGACCCTTCGTATCCTTGGGTTTTACTCCATTAGCCTGTTAATAAAATAATTTACATTACTACAGGTAATTAATTATTAGTAATAAACTGCCTGTTACTTCTATTAGTCATGTAAATACTTCAGGTATCAATTACAAATTTATAATTGTAATGTATTTTTTGGAGTTCAATGATATGTTGCAGAAAATTGAATAAATAACTGATACTAAATAAACGATGTTTTAAGGTCAAAATATAATTTAGAACTAAATATCATAAAGAGGAGTTTATTCTAACCTCAAAGTAAAATGAAGAAACGGATATAAACGCTAAAAAACGGATATAAATTTTAAGCAATTACCTTTCGTTTGAAACCTTTGTTATCACGTTGATTACGAATGAAAAACGACATGTTTACTGCAAAAACTACTTAAATAAATAATAGGAAAACTTTTATTCAGCTACACTGCTAAACCACCTAAGCACATGGCTAACCGAATACAACGCATGGTACTGATGCCGTCTCCAGTGCGCCACACTATTCGTTACGACGCGCATGCGCATTGCGCTGAGCAGCAGTTGGCACTAATGCTTTAGGCGCCTTATTTAAATTCGGAAATTTACATGCGTAAATTTGTAAAAATTCCATTCACTTACATAAGTTATTATCAAAATTTCTTTAAATTTCTGTAATAAAAAAAAGTAAAATATTTTAAGTCAATAAATACGTGAAAAAATAATGCTAATTTTAAATTGCATTATTAAATTAAAAATTCTACGTGATGGAGTATAATACGTACTTTTCATTCTAGAGTTCAAAGCACTGCTACTCTCGGATTCTCGGTCCAATACGGAACATTTCTTTATAATAATTATTTTGCACTTTGGCATTTACGCAACGAAACTGTGCAGTTGCTCATCTAAGTGAGGCGTGGCAGTGAAGTATGTCGAAGAAAAAGAAAGTCCTCATGGTTTGTTTTGGTAATTACTTTTCCATATAAAATATAATTATATTCATAAGGTATTCGATATTGGCACGTCTCATAAATTTAAACTAAAAAATAGATATTTTATGTTGATTATAGTAAATGTCGTGACTTGAACAAGCACCTTTACGATCTTGTGGTAAATATGTAATTTGTTCCCATAAACAGGAGCCCATAAAGACGCAATAATGTATCGCCTTACCATCAAATGGTGCAAGCAAGCTTTATATTATCAAAGCGCGACTAAAATAGCAATTAATTTTTTGTTGCGCTTTTTAAACATCAAACCTGACTTTCTTGATAAACTATGAACTGTTGATAAAGTCATGCCATATTGTTAACTGAAATTCATTGGCTGATTCCTTTAGCATTGATTTTTTCTAAAAATAGCTAGCCCGCGAAATTCAAAAAGCTGTGCTTTAATACATTCTGAATATTAAAATTAAACATACGTGTATATTATTTTTACGCAGTAGAAAAACATTAATTTAATCTTTAAAAATTTACCTTTTATCTCAACATATAATAATGGATACATAAAAACAAACCAAAATAATAAAATAAAATAAAAATAAATTATCTCTTTAAATCATAAAATTCAGCCTTTAAAGATACGTGCTCCATTATTTTTTGCGCCAAACATATTATTTCGTAAATAATCGTTCCAGGAAATACATGTCGCTCTCCAATCGCCGAAGCAGTATTTCGCAAGCACATAAAAGTTCGCGACTTAGAAAATGAATGGGAAGTGGACAGCGCGGCGTTGCATGGGTATCACGAAGGAAAACCGATCAATGCAAAGTCAATGCTAGTCCTTGAGAAACAAGGAATTACCGATTATCACCATTTGGCACGCACGGTATGTATACGTTGCGCGTCGAATGCAACGAACGAATTTGTACGATAAAAAAAATGCGGATATCGCTTGCATTATTAAATGATAAAAGACACGCCAGTTTTTCCTTAGTGTTATTAAGATAAAGAAAATCTTTTTTAACGCGCGGCATTCTTTTTTCCCTAAGATAAAAAAAGAAGACTTCGATACGTTCGACTGGATCTTCGGGATGGATTATTACAATGTCGCTGAATTGGGTCGAATTCAGCCTCAAGGAACTCCGGCTAAAATTGAGCTTCTGGGGACGTATGATCCGAATGGAGAAGTCGTTATTGAAGATCCTTATTTTGTATATACAATCGATACATATTTTAAATTATTGGTAGAAAATTGACCATATTCTGGGCAGAATTCTCGTCAATAAATGTTAAAATGACGTATATCTAAAAATGTTGGAAAGAGTATTTGCAACATTTTTAGATATACGTCATTTTAACATTTATTGAC